>PVIR01030159.1:0-20504 GCA_004026965.1 Petromus typicus
TGGTATAATTTAATCCTCATTGTTAGCCACATTCAGAGCATACAAACCACAGGAATGAGTAATTGTTTTATAGAGCACATATATATTAAATATTGTAGGCACAACTTTAACCAGATTTTCACTTTTTCAAAATTTATACATTATTTTCAACATACCATCTATTTTCCTCAAGAATATAAGAAAAAAAGAATAGCTTGAATTATCATATAACACACATGATATTGAAAAGAGGAATTCTAAAGAGTGAGAAATTTTGGTCAAGACTCTAGACTTACAGAAAACTGAAACTAGACAGAAAATGTGCGTCATTCTAGGTCATTACTAAGAGTTGCTTCGTGGAACACTTGTGGCATCTCAGATCCCCCCAAAGTTTCATGTGTTTGGAAAGTGACTGGATCTCGGGATGCTCTACTCACTCGAGGACCAGTCCCCTGCTATTCACAACTCTGAACGCCGTTAGGAGGCGGGGCCTGTTGGGAGAGGCAGGTCACCGGCCTCTGGAGGGCGCCCCACCCTGCTTCCCTTCACCATGGTGTCTCTGCCTCGGAGCCAACCAACCATGGACTGAGCCCCCTGGCACCACCAGCCAAAATGAAGCTCTTCTCTTCTAAATTGCAGGGGTTTGGTGTTTTGTCATAACAACAAGAAAGTGACTACTATAAGCACCTTTTGTTGGTTAAACATCCTCAAGGATGGTCCATGTACTGGGAGGACCACTTTCCAGGATAACTGATTGTTTCCTATAGGCATAGATGCTCTTAGCATCAAGTGAGCAAGCTCTTGAATCTTGCTAATTCATATTTTTTTCCCATTACTCCCTTTTGCTGTCAAGGACATGCATACAATATGATGAAAGTTCAAGGAATGTATAATCTTGGCCCTTTTTTGCATTCACTGAAGTACCATTAAAGGGTTGTTTGTGTTTGTGTGTGTGCTGTTTTGTTTTTTACTCTTATAAGGTAAGTTCTACTTTCTAGGAGATTCTGGATTTTGTAATTTGATAGCATTAGTGCAGGCAGTTGTGATAGCTTGCAGAATTTGCTGAAAGTGGAATTTTGTTTGTTTTGTTAAAAAATAATTCTGAAGGTTCTCCTTACCAAATCAATGGCATTGTCAAGAATAAAACAACAGCTGTGCATTTAATGCATAAAATAGAAACTTTAAAGCTATACATTCAAAGACAGAGTCATTATTTAAGTGCCAATGACATTACATACATCCCGGGACTGAAATAAATAATCCATCATCGGTGACTTAGTAGCAAAGATTGTTTTCTCTGGGGAGAAGGCTTGTATTTTGCCACAGTCCCCCAAACAGTTTAAAAGAAAATTTGCCATAGAAAGAACAAAAAATGAAAAGTAAAATTATACTCCTCATCACAATGACACACAGGGAGCAACTTCAGACTTCACTTGGGAATAAAATAAATATCACCTCGTCAGTATGTGAATATAGACTTTGGGTTGGATAATGCTTGGAGGTGTGTAGGAATTGTAACAAATGTGTAATATACAGCACTGCTGACAAACTGACTCAGGAACAGGACTCAGCTTCCAACATCTGATGGTAAAATTTAGCAAGTTTCAGAAAAACCTATAAGCAGATCACCGAGAGGTGGGAAGCACCTTCCCTCGGGCCGGTTTCTTATGTGTAACAAGAGAGTCCTTTTTTTATATATATTTTTACTGCACTACATTTTGTGTGTGTGTCTAAATTATCCACTACTCTTATCATAAAAATTCTACCTTATGTTCTGTGAAAAGACAAATTCCTCTTTAGAGAATATATCAGGCAGGAATTCTGCAGTATAAGAACATAAGGATTCCCACTTTGCCTTTTTTTCCTGAAGAAATGATCATAGGACCCTGGGGTTCACTTGTCCTTGCTGCTGCAGTCTTGTGGGGAAAGGCTTTTACCTCTCTCTATCATGTGAGGATTCTTTGAAGACACTGTTAGAAGCACAGATTAAAACCAGAGGTCTGGGGCCCTGGTAAAACATAGGATCCTGTCTCTTTCCACCTTCCCCTCAAAAGTGGTTCCAGGAGCCAACAGAGCCCTCACTTCTGTGTCACTGCTGATGTGACCCTGCAGTGCTGAGCACCCTGCCTCATCCCCGGGCTAACGGCGACTGTCCGGTGTGAACAGTCAGCAGACCTGGTGACTGTGGGGTGTGATCAGTCGGCAGACCTGGTGACTGTGGGGTGTGATCAGTCGGCAGACCTGGTGACTGTGGGGTGTGAACAGTCGGCAGACCTGGTCTGCGTCAGACCCATTCGCCAAGGAAAGTGCCTGCTCCTTGGGGTTAGTGAGAGACCATCGGCTTTTGCAGCTTGTCCATCTACATCTCTCTCCCTTACTAGATGTTCTGCTCTACGAGCCTGTGTCTGCTGTAGGAAGAATGCTATTTTTATAGTAAATAGTAACATTCCAATAAATAGTCCTGAAACCAATGAATAAATGAGAATTGTTCCAAGGCACAGAACCTTTAAAGTGGAGAAAATGATGATAGAAACATGGCCATTAAGGAAATAAAATATTTTATAACTCATGGTAAGAAAAGGAGCCTGAAGTTAATGAAATCGATTAGAATGGGTCTCTCTGTTCATTTTTAGTGATGAAATTTTTAAAAATCAGGGTCCAAATTTCAAAAGGCAGAAAAAGTTGGTAACGCAGAGAAATATTTTTTGTTCAGACTAGCACAAGTATTTCACAGTACGGATAAAGAGTGAAGATATTTCACTGTAAGATAGCATCTGAGATATGTAGATCTTTATGTAATATATGTTCTAGTCACCCTTTGTTCTCTTAACATTATCTAATGAATGAGAAGGATCTTTAAATTCTTAACATACGTCACTAGGGAGAAGTTGAAGACATCCTAAAGACTAATTTAAATGTGGGAGGGAGGCTACTAGTGGAAAGATCTAAGTGGTTATGCTTGATTTATAAATAGGATGTCCTAGATAAAAAGAAGCCAGGAATCAATGTGCCAGATAAAAGAGACCAGATGCTAGGGAAAGTAGCCCTGTTTTCTAGAAAGGCCTCTTCAGGAGAGAGGCGGTGTGGGGGGAACAGTAGATGGGCCTGTTTATCTATCTTTCCAGTCTTTCCTTGCACATTGGGGGAAATAAAATGCACTAGACAGATGGGTAGTACTGGTCAAGGTTTAAATAACATATTTAAATCTATTCATGAATAAATGTAAGAGACCCTATATTTTCAATAACATTCCAAATTCCTGCATATATCTGAAACTCTCTTTTTATAATAAGGAAAAGCAGTTCCATAAAGGTATAGGATCACAAACCCACAAAAAAGATGTGCTCGCAAGAACAGAACTCTAAATATCTTACAGAAAATTTTTTCTAAGCTGAATTCAAGCTGCACATTAGAAATCGCCGGGCAAAACTTACTCTTTTCCTTGTGATGTCTAATTTCTTGATTATTAGAGATGCTGAGCCCTAGCTTGAAAGAAGAAACTTAAATCAAGGACTTATTTTTATTGCCAAACAGAGATCTGAATTCATATAATAAGAGAGCAGTGGGGACGTGAGATGACAGAATTCATTAATGTGCCAAGGATGTGGCCAACTTGTCTACAACTAGTTAAAAGGCAAATACACAGATTGATCATTTTTCTTTCCAGGACTGTACGTCACAATACACATGGCCTGTTTCCTAAAACCTTCTGTCTAATGTTTAATAGATTGATGGAACTTCAAAAACAGCACTCTCGAGAATCCTGCTAGACAAGAGGGGACATGAAGATACTCTAGGTTAGAAGAGAGACTGCACTCGAGCTGGAAAGAATTAAACTCGTTGCTTCACATTTTTCCTTTTAAACTAAAACTTTCCTTTGGATTCGAGAGGAATTGTGGCTTGAATCTGAGATTTTGAAGTGACTGACATCAACCCCTTGATTCAGTTTTCATTTTTAAAAAATATTTTATTTCAGATTTTTATGCACAAATTTACTACATTTGTTCATTCAGCCTGAGGGTCACAGATGCGAAGGTCACTGTTCAGTACGCCTCCGTGAGGGAGCATGTGGGGCTGATGGTGAGCAGGCCAGCTGCCCTGGATCCAGCACCACTGCGTCTACACCAGCAGGCAGCACACCAGCTGCTCTCTCTGTCCTGGGGACCTGCTTTACAAAGGACTTGACTGCTTCTCAAGAGTGCTTGGAAGTAAAAATGAGTGGGACACTTAGAAGATTTCTGAGGCAGGATGTCATCTCCAAAGGCCACATGTCATTTTCGGGGGATCGTTGGACACCACCTTCCTGGCCCTCCATGTGCTATGGAATAAAATTTGGTGCATTGTTTGACGTGCAGGTTACCAGACCACATGGTAGTCCCTTCCGTGTCTACTCTTCCCTGAAAAAGTGGGATTTTGTCCCATATTCTATCTTCCGTCAACTCTCTAAAGTTTGCCTGCTTCATATCTGTGAGCACATTGTCTCCTATATTCAGAATGTTAAAATTATAAATTAGGTAAATGAACTTTGCTTTGAAGACCTAGAAGGAATCCTTTCTCGATGCACAGCCAAGAAGCTTTCACGGCCTCCTGCTGTGTAAGCGCGTGGAACCCGCCATGAACTCGACCAGGCTCTGCAGAAGGGGAAGCTGCCCGCGGGCTGGCTGTTGGTGCTCCCCAGGCAAGTGCTGGAGCTGGCTTCCGTTGTCAGGCAGCCAGACTGGACTGGACTGGGGCAGCAGGTGTCCCTAGAGCTGCACAGGGAGCACTGACTGGCGTGCCACCACCATCTCCTGAAGGACTTGGGCTGGAGGTTGCTGCTGTGATGTGAGGTTTGAACTGTGCACACTGCAATGCACCCTGCTGCGGATTTTAAATTATTTAAGTTCTAAAAAATTCTGTAATTTGAAGTTATTTTTGAGACTATTACCTCATTCAATTTTTGCAGCAATTATCTGAGGCAAGAAGCTCAGTCCTTTAGAAATAGGCAATCTGACCTACAGAGAAGCCAAAACACGTGCTCAGAATCAAGGCCAGAAAGCTGAGACAGCGCCAGGGCCTCCCCCGACTGCACTTGGGCTCTCAAGGGCTGCGTGCCTTGTGTCCCCTCTTCGCTCACCTCTGTGGTCACTCAGTCCACGGAGCTGGCATCAGAGCAGAAAATGCCCCAGGCCCCAGCTCCAGCACTTCCCCACCGCTCCCTTACATGCACAGAGGAAGGTTTGAGTGAAGGGGGTGCAGGCTGTGTGTGACAACAGCCCGGGGCCAAGCCTCAGGCCTCCCGCTTTCCGGCTCTGCCATCGGGAAAGCGATAGATCTTGCTGGTTATCAGTTTCTCATATATAGAGACAGAGATGCTAATGCTAACTTTGAAGCAATCCTGTGAAGAATAAGCAAAAGAATATATGTAAAAGAATTTGCCAAATGGCAAGCAATCAGTACATGTCAATTATTTCTTTCAGTGTTAACACCTGTCATACTCTAGCATATACATTATTTTTAATAGCAGGGTGATTATTATCTAGGAAGAAATTTTTAGATTTATTAACTTTAAAGAGAAAGCATTAAATATATTAAACATTTATATGATGAAAAATGTCTTAAGTAAATACAGTAGTTTTGTTTATCTGTTGGACCTTAGCACTGATTACTTCTCCAGGATTTAACCCAAAAGAGGACTTGAGATTTAAAAAGAACGTGAGCACACATTAATGTGTTTATCTTTTCCTTCTAAAAGGAATAAAATGGTAAAATAATTCTATATATCAAAAGATAGGGTTGTCCTTTTCATTTATTTTTTTAGGCTTGTCCTTTAAACTAGTAAATAAAAGGAAGCAGGTTCATATGGAAAAAAAAAAAAAAAACTAAGTGATCTTCCAAAAAACAGAGCATAGATAATAGGTACAAATAATCCTGCTTGCCCAAATGTTTCATTAAAACTGGGCAATAAAAGTACATAATTCATTTTTAAATGATTAAATTTTATTACTGAACAGTAGCATCTTTGGAGAAAATGAAGTATCACCAGCATCAGAAGGGTGAGCAGTCGTGTCGCTCCAGCGCCAGGAAGATCAACTCACCAGGTACAATGAGGATGGAAGATTGAAGGGTTTTCTGGCAGGGCTAGATCAGATGACAGAGGAAACTCAGAGAGCCAGAAAAATCCCACATAAGAACCTTTCACTTTTTTGTTTTTCTTGTTACAAAGTAAGAAACATTTGGGGAGCTTTTTTAAATTTTAAATTTTTGTTGTAAACATATATTAATCTGCAGCATCATTTCAGGTCCAGGTGCCATGTGGGAAGTGATTGATGCTCTGGGATGGGAGATGGGTGTGAACTGGGTGACTTCCAAGTCACAGGCAGCAGGGGCCCTGGGGACACCAGCTACTCCAACAGTCGATCCACATCCAGAGTCTAAACCTAGTTTTGTTTGTTTGTTGCTTCATACATCCGAAGTAGTATTATAAGCAGTTTTCAAATAAACATAATTAATCTTTGACCCTCTCAAAATATCTAATTAGCTTATCTATATTTTTGTTTACAAAAAACCACCATGTTTAATGTATGTGGTTCAATATTATTTATATTCTAAATGTATCATAACTCACTTGGAAAGGTTCTTAACTTTTCATCTTGTTTTATTTTATAAAGGGAAAAATGAAATATTAAGGTGAAGGTACATTTTCATAAGCTTCACTTTTATTTTTAAAAGTTAGTGTATATATGGCAATAGAAAGACCTAGAAATAAGATCCACACTCCATAGTATGTGCTCTGATAAAAGAAATGATAAATATGACTGAAGATGTCAAAATAATTCTGAAATTTGTTTTCAGAAAATCTCTTAGAGACTTCCATTCTGACATTTCTGGTGCTGGTTTGTGAGTGTCTGTATACATTCGGATTCATTTGAGCTTGTAACAAAAAAGTAAGGAAACAAATTTTATGTATATGGGCGGGTAGTAGGGTGGGTAGGGCTATGGGAAAAAATGAGAATTAAATTGTGTCTTACACTGGTATAAATCCCCATTATGGAGTGCGATCATGATGTGTATATTTAATGTACCAATAAAGATTTAAAAAAAAGATTCGGATTCATATGCAAGTCAATATTTCATTTTTTCTCTCCCCACTACTTGTGTTTTTGATGCATAAGGTTCGTTCTAGGATAAAGCTGGTCAGCTTCAAGTAAACCAGTTTTAATTTCCCAATGATAAGACGCGGCTCTTTCCGAAGGTTCATGCGCCTGCTTTACGGCGCAGGTGAGTGCCCTTGTACAGATTCCATCTCACACCAAGACTGAGGAAGCCTCTAAAGTCGCCGACTATGTAGCCATAGTAATACAGCTTCACAGAGTTTTTGCAAGGAAAAAAAAGTAATAGAAGTACCACAGATACTTACTCCTATGGGCAGTCGTATTTTGGTATTCAGTTTTCTCCTTAACTTAATTTCTCAAGGAAAAATTCCCATTTATTTGACTTTATATTCAAAGTCCTACCTCCAGGTCAAAGTCATAAAAACTTGAAAACTAGAAACACAAGCTTGACCATTTTAAATAAGCCTTGTGAATTTTATTCATAATAATTCAAGTCAAGTCAGAAATAAGGAAAAAATGTGAGTGAATGGTGATGATCTAATTCCTTAAAAATTCCAGTAACAGTCTTGCCCTTCAATTACCTCTATCAAGATAAGCAATATTATGATCATGTCAGAATTTAAAGGAGGAAAAGTTACATAAGTCATAAGCTTGTAAATCTTATGATTCGTTCATTATGCATTTATTATTGGATCCAGTGTAGACTCCACGGTGGATCAGTTTAGTTGATGGGGGAAGAGTGACAGCAAGGGTGAGGACGAGAGATAGCAGAGCCGGGCGCGGTGGCTCACGCCTGCACTCCCAGCACGTGGGAGACAGAGGCAGGAGGGTCGCCCAGAGTTAGAGACCAATTTGAGCCGCATCGTGAGCACAGGGCGAGCCTGAACTACAAAGAGAGATCTTGTCTCAAAACAAAACAAAAGCCAGCAGAATGCCAGCCCTTGGTATAGTGCAGAGGCCGTGCCACCGGCCTAAAGAAAGAGGAACTAGCACACCGTGGTTTGCTCATCAGGCTCTTCATCACCAGAAAGTAGTTCCCATTTGCCGGGGCAGAGGCTCGATGGGATTATTTGGGTATCATTCAATACAGACTAGGCTCTTATTAGGAAATGAGCACTTAGGTATTGGAATTTTACATGTAGTATTTTGTTTATGTGCATTTCATTTTTTGATATGAGTTTGCTGAAGTTATGTTTATTTTTTGATCCAGCTTCTTTGTATCAATTGAGTCATACTAAATTATACTAAAATATATTGTCATGTGCCTTACATGCATCTCACAGATATTTTTTATTCTTAGTGATTTACTTAGCATTCTGATGCTCAGTGACACTTAAAGCCTACACAATTAAATTAATCAAATGAGAATTAGAAATTTTTCATCACAAAATTTTGTTAAAAAATATTTTACGTTTTAGTTCACTTACTTATTTTACTATTTATTGACAGCTTACTATCCTAGGATTTCCATGACAGTAGTAAAAAGACTAAGTTTAAAGACTCTCAGCAGATTTCTATCTACAGCTCCTCCTCCCCACCTAAAAAAACTCAGCGCTCACCATATCGCACACCACAAACGAAGCAAAACTTTCCTTGGGCCAGATTGTGTCTTCAGCAAGTTATCGCTCGTCGTTTTGGGAAAAGTAAGGATTGAACCTTACACATTACATACCGAGCTGACAACAGCTGTTGAAAAGGAAAGGTCTCAAGTTGCACAGCTCTGGCTTCTGCTCATTGTGTGATTATTATTATAAGTCAAAAGTCTATAGCAATAAAAATGACATCAGCAGGAGTAGCAATGGCCGTAATATGCACCAAATCTTGTCTCCTTCTGTATTAACAGCACTGCTCGTGGCAGGAGGGTGGGTGGCGAGGCCCAGGGACGAGCTGACTCCATAAAAGGCCAATAAGGAACAAATCACAGCCCTGTTCGCTTCCATCAGGCCACACAGCATACAGAGGGTGAATTGAAATCTGTTTTACAACCTGAAAAATGAACGTCAAGTCATGGATAAGATTAGTCAACTCCATGGTGAAGGAAGATTAAAAAAAGAAAAACCTGTTTAGGCTACAGAGACAGAATGCCATTTTATTATTATGAACAACAACAATACAATTCCAGCTCTTGCTAAAGTAGGCAGCATATTAGGCCAATAAAGGAGTGGTAAAAGAGAAGTCTCCGTGCTTAGGCAGAGAACATTTGATTGTCTTTTGAGGAAAGAACAATCATAAAAAAAGACAAATTGAAAGTTTGCATGCAATATCTAAAGGGAAGAGTCTGCTTAAAACATGTAAAGAATCACCTTCAATGCACTCCAACTTAGATTTACAAAACATACAGGAGGCATAGTGATGTTCAGCAAAACTACATCCAAAAAAGAGACATTTTAAAGATCAGATAAAATTATATAAAATAGCAGTTCTAATATTCCTTACTGAAAAGGATTGTATTGCTCCTACTCTGGGCTCTGGGGATCTCATATTGAAATCACTTTGTAGAATAAACATTGGCTGAAGACAAAATCACAATCAACACAAACCTGGTTTTATCAAGTGTTACAAATTTTTATGATAGGGTACACTTTAAACTAGTAACAGGAAGATACCAATGAGAAGCTTATAAACAGAAAGGTCCTGGTATATAGTCTGGTTAAAGCACACTAACTCTGTTAAATTCTTAAGAATGATTGAAGAGAAGGCCGCCCGACCCTTGAAAGAGAGAAGAGAATGACTTGCGCACTCTTGAGTAATAACGATGCATGCTCATAACGCAGCAAACCTGGAGTTGGAATTAATTCCTGACACTCATGCCATGTACTAGGACAGTAAAACTGGTTAGACAGAAGTTCCTCAAATTCTCAGATTTGAAGCTAGAAGCCGTTAGCATTCATCCCCTTCCTCTTGGCTCTCAGGTCCTGCAGAGCTTAGACAGAGGCTGCGTTAAAGACTCAGGAGCATGCGGTTCCTCTCAGCTCTGGAGAAGTACTTGTCCATGTAGTGAAAACATTTACTGCTTAAAGTGCTTTCTGCTGACAAAAGCATCCAGTATGCTACTCTTTTCTGGCCTAATTCAAGCTATTGTGTGATCTGAAGGAAAATGTATTTTTACAAAATATTCTTTCATTGATTTTTGTGTGCCAGTTCTGCTCAGCATTTTCTGTTGTATTTGAACTGAGGAGGTTTCCCTTCTTCATGGTGTTATCAATACATGTGTATTTCAGTCATTATTTCGGCTATGGGAAGAACTATAAAGGATTCCAAAGGTACGTTTTAGGTACTTGCTCATGACTGACAGTCACCCCTCATCCCGGGCTATCGTAGGTAAATAAATACCTCTGTTATGTCAGCATCTTACAAGAGCAGAAAATGGCAGTGAAATCATCACATTTGTAAGAAGATTGAGGTCATCTGAAGTTTTATGAAATTGTAAGAAGAAAATACAAAGGAATGGAATTGTGCATCTTATGATTTTAAGTGTTTGATCTTAAAAAACATCCAATAGTCGTATGGCCTCAGATTAATGCAAAAATATTATGGACTGAGATTTAAACCAAATTGGTTGTGTATGCATTGCTTATCACCCAGTAGGCATGGCAGAACTCCATCTTATTATGTTTAAAAGTATAAATCTTAAATTTGTACGTCATATGGATGGAATGTATCCAGCAATAAATATGCAGTTTAGAGGAACCTTTGCAATGCTGTAGAATAATTTGGACAGCTGGTGTTATTGGTTGATCTACAAGGTTTTTGGTGTTCTTATCAATCTGCTCTTTTACACTTAATTTAAATTTAGTATAAATATTCACTGTCAAAAAATTAAATTGAGGGAAAATGATCTCACATTTTAGCTCAGGATACAAAACCAGAATATTAGCAAAGGAAGTGCATGCAAAGGTGAGTTTTTATGGCTCCAACTGGTTTGGGGAAAAAGGAAGTCATCATCTTCTTTTGTTTATGCAGAGTAGGCGGATGCCTAGAATGAAAAAGGAGAATCTTTTAGGTGCTGGTCCGGGGGCATACGTGCTCTTTTTATTAGAAAAGCTTGTTAAATTACTAATAGCATGTAACATTTGTTGAATGCTTTCTACTTTCCAAAGCATTTACATATCTATTATCTCATCACAGCCTTAGAAGATTAGAAATCTTTAAATATAGCAAAGGACAGTTATAGTAGATCATTAAGAGTGTGCTAAGCCAGCTTCAGATTGATGCAGGTGAGGAAGGAAGTCTTCATTCCTTTGTCTTCCATGTTCTGAAACGGACTCTTTGCAGGGCATCAGCTCATGTATTTTACACAAAGAACACTACAGGATTTGTCTCTTTGGTGCTCCCTGGAGATTTGCTCCCTCATGTAGCTTTTGTAACCCTGTTGGACTGTCTTCAGGAAATCGTAAATCTCACTGTTACTGTTTATCCAGTCCAACATGGTGCCCCCCCCTCTGTGTGGCAATGGTCATAGTAAATCTGGCACTGTTGAGACGCTGATTTCACCTGCATCCAGCTCTTGTTCAGATAAGAGAGTTTGGCTAAAGTGCTTGTAAAGTGACTATAGAACCTACATAGGGAAGCAACCAAAGAAGAAGACTTGAGTATATTTTAAGAGAATTTTTTCTGCAGAGTTCCAAGTAGAATCATATTTGGCTACTTGGAACCTAGAGAAATATAATGCATGTACATTAAATATCCAAATGCACGAAAATGTCCAAAGTGGAAAAGACAGACGAATGGAAAACCTTTAGTGTCTTTCAAATAATAAATGGAGAGCCAGCTATTTCACAAAGGCAGAGGCAGAACATAGAGGCCCTCATCAGAAACATATAAAATCCAGGCAGCATACAAAGTCTGGGAGCAATAAAAACTTTAATTTTAATTCAAAGGAACAATGAAGTTCCTGCCAATTAACAAATCTAAGACAGGTAATGTAATGTACTGCAGGCAGGGACCGCTAAGCCCCGGAGAGCAGAGCACCAACCCCCTCTCCCTCCAGCAGAAGCACACACATGCTGTGTCCTGGACTCTGCCGTCATGCCGCCAACACATCACGGAGCTCTAAATTGAGAATGGATGGCACAGTAGCACAAACACAGAATATTTGTCTGATCAAAATCGTAGTCTAACACTATTGGGAGAATAGGAACATAATACTTTTATAGATGCCACCTTTTAATGGTAGTTTTGAGCAAAGCAAACTTCCTGTTCTGTGTGTGAAGAAGAGTGACCTCAGTCTGGACACTAAATGAAGAGTAGGGGAGAAGGCCGAGCCCATCAGGCTGCCGCCCGGCCTGTCACCACATAATGTCCACAGGGACACTGCGGGAGGATCAAGTGCTCTGGGAGAGAAAATTACCTCAAGAGTGACTAAATATCAGTCCCTTACTGGGAAATCTTACTTATCACAGTAGACGTAAATAAAAAGGACTTTGTAGTATGGCTCTCTCCCCCGAACGGGTATACCCTTCAAAGCCTATTTTTAATTTACATATCTTATTTATATATTTGGTGCTATCACTGCATGTTTCTCATTTTTGCCTTGTATAATATATCTCTTGCCTGACCAGATGGCAGTGAATCAGCCAATAATTACGGAAGGCGCATCATAATATATTAACATCCTAATGACTTCGTGCAGCTCTGCTTCCAAAAATCACAATCAATAACAAAAATACAGAGTTGACCTGGAAACAAGACTGGAAGGTCTGAGTTTACACTGGTGTGGGGGTGCCTTGTCCATTTCTAGCGGCTGCCGCACATGGCGCACTCCCCACTATATGGAAATGGGCAGATGAGACACTAGCAGGGAGGTTTGCCTGCAGATTCTGGGAGAGTTCTTGCTCTTCTGGCAGAGCAATGGGACCTCTCTCTCTCTCCGTCTCTCTCTCTCTCTCTCTCACACACACACACATGCACATGAACACACACGTACACCTTTTGCTGCCTTTCTCACCCTTATTTCCTATGTGCGCACATGCACATACCCACAATGTCACAAGTCTGCTGTACATGTGGTTGTACAGAGTGAGATGCTAGAGCACCTAGAATCAAGTGGAATTATTTGGGAGCTTATAGGGTCATCTGAGAGGCTACCGTGGACCCAGCAGGGAGAGCGAGCAGAGCAGAGACGGGCACGGGCACCGTCTCGAGCCCACGGCGCACTCCACGCGAGGTTGCCAGGGGCTATAAACACACAGTGGAAGTTCTCAACCGAGTACTTTCTCATTTTTAGATTTTTATTTTCTAAAATACACAAATAGCTGAAATAATCAGATAAGAGTTATTATGAAGAATTACAATTCTTCAGGTTCTTTTCCTCTCCAGAGACAATCATTTTTATTTCTTTTAGCTGGCTCTTTTCTATAAAGAATTCAATTTTAAAAATGTCTCTTGAGAGCTATGATGTGTTGAATTTCCGTGTGAGAATTAAAAATTTAGTCATTCATACTCAAATGGATGTACCCCAAAGACATCCTCATAAGTGAAATAAATAGGTCATAGATGTGTAAATATCGTATCTTTTCTCTGGTATGAGAAAATGAAGTTGTAAATGAGCTGTAGTATGTATAGTTGATATTGTGAAATAGAAAATATTTGAAAGGAAAGAGGGTGTGGGGTAAATAACGAGGGGAAAAAGAATATGACAGTAATAAAGAAAAAAGGAAACAAAGATTGTGTATATAGGGTGGGGGGAAGGGGAAAGAATGAGAATCAAGTCATGTCATACTCTGGTACAAACTCTCAGTGTTGATGTGACGATGTGTGTTCGTAATGTGCCAACAAAGACTTAAAAAGGAAATCCAGCTTGCTCTCTCTCGTTCCCCCTCCGCACGTCCTTTTGTCCTCTGTCCCCACTGAGTGACACTGCAGCTCTGATGAGGGCAGAGTTCGCGGTCACACTGCACTTCCTGCCCAGGCTCAGCGCAGGCTGGAGCCATGGACCGCTGGTGTGCTGGAGTCTGAAAAGTCTAAAATTTGAAGTTCTTATGAAAGGCTTTGCTGATTTCCATGGCATAAAAACTCTTGCCTGGGCCATTTCCGACTCCTGACTTTCTTAAATGTAAAATTTGAAGGAGATGAGCACATGTATGTCTCATGCACTTGCCCCTTTTGGGTTAAAATTGCCATGTTTGTATGTGTTGGCTTGTTTCACTTGCGATGTATGTATAAAAGTGAAACAGCAAGCTCCCTGGTCAGTCACTGTATCAGATGCTCCGCGTGCTTCTGCCGCTGCGCTCAGCCTGGCGCTGTCGTGCCTGCCACACCGTGGCTTCGGGATCCCAGCACGCTTGGCCCACCCTGGCCCTCGTCTCCTCTCCCAGTCCTCCTCCGATTGTGCTCCGTCTTTTCAGTGGGACTCTTCCTCTGGTCGCCTCTCAGACAGCTTTGGGACCAGGTACATCTGAGTGTGTCTTTACCCTGCCCTCACCCTCGACTGAGCGTGGCAGTGGCTGCGCAGCTCCAGTTCGGTTTGGAACGAATTTCCTGCAGAGCGCTTTGGGTGTGGTGCCTCGCGCTGCGTGTGGGTGTGGGGCTGTGCAGGACGGCAGTGACTGCACGGGGCTTGCCTTTCCTAGAATGAGAACTCTGAGAACGTGCTCAAATATTTATTTGGAGAAATAGAATGGAACCGAGAGATCGTTTGAGCCATCTTCCTTGCATTCCAACGTGGTTTAATGAAGAGAAGGGAAAAGTGTGTGTGCTGTGGGTAACCACAGCAGCCTCTCCTGCTCCTGCCCACCCGAGTGTAACACCCGTGAATGGTGCGGGTGCGCGGAGATGGAGGAGGCGTAACATTAACTCCATATTGCAGGGAAAAGGATGTGGATTAAAGAAAAGAAAGGGCTGATGGTGTGGATTGAAAAACGGGGAAAAGACTTTCCTGCTTGATCTTGAAGAATGAGCAGTTGAAAACACGCGTTAGTGACTTTGTATTGCAGGCAAGTAAAATGAGAAAACAAATGAAAATCTATAATCTTGACTCTATTTCTTTTTGATGTCCTCAATAATGCTCACAATGAAAACAGTACATGGCCAAGAATAGAAAATTCAAGTGATGACAGCAATGTCACAAGAGCAAACCTCTCGGGCAAGTGTGGTTGTGGACATCTGTAAGCCCAGCACAGAGAGGCTCAAGCAGGAGGATCATCAGTACAAACCTAACCCGGGCAATTTAGCGATACCCTGTCTCAAAATAAATAAATAGAGGACAGCATAAAAGCCCTGGGTTTAATGCCCAGAATAGGCAAAAAAACCCCACAAAACATTAATTAAATTAAAATTCTCCCTCTTCAGTTTACTATTCTGTGACTCACAGGTTTCAAATTATCCTCCTAGTAGGAAGTTAATAGTATATTAAAAGTATTTAAAATTATCAAAATAATGATTGTGTAAAATGCAGCAGCCCCTCTTCAGCAAATAGTGTCCTCTGCCTTCTTGCTATTGACAGTTCCTGGTGTCAGCAGACCCGAGGCAGAGCGAACTCTGATCGCTGCTTGTACTCATATGACTTACAGTGACTCAGGAAAATAACAACAAAACAAAGTTTGCAACCTGAGAAGATTATGTAAAGTCTGAACTCAGGGTCCGCACGTTGAGGGTGCACAGCCAGGACTGCTCACTTGTAATCAGTCTGTGGCAGTCTTGCTCTGTGCCAGACTCTGCCAGGCCTTTACAGCCCTGCGTGTTTACTCTCTGGTCCTTGTGCTAGCCTCTGGCACAAGCCATATATTTTAATTCTACCCGAAGGGCAGAGATCACAGGGATAGTAGCCCGGTGAGTGCAGGAGGGGGACACGGGGATGCGGACCGTCACGGAATGGTTGCATACATACTTGGGCAGGAGAATGAGAAGAGAGAGAACAGCGGAGACAAGCAATCGCCTCTGTCCCTCAGGGAAGAAATTGGGGACTGCTAAGGACGTGGGGCCAGGTGGGGCAGGACTGAGGACCTACCTTAGAAGAGCGGTCTGTGCCCTGTGTGGACTTCATGTGACAGCAGTGCTATCAGGCTAGGAAGGCCCATCAGGAGGCCATCTTACCTGTAAGAGAGGGCCCATGTTCAGTGAGGGCACAAACCCTAAGGCGTGACTAACTGCCATGGGGAAAACTTCTGCAGTGTTTCCGTACGCTGTCTATAAACCCTGGGAACCTTTCATTTTAGAAGGAGAGTACAGTATTCTCACTGAAGTTCTGGTCCACTCACTCTCAGCACAGTCCGCTGCAAAAGCAAAATGTGTTTTTCATGGGATGAGTCATCACCAGCCACCGAGCGAAGTTGGCCTGTGGTACTTGATTATCAATCATTTCTGTATGTATTACTTGTAAGCTGAAGTCACAAAATACAGGGATGGAAGCCATACAGGATTGTCTGTTATTTCAAAGGCATGATGTGAAGTGGTCACTGTAATGTGATTAAAAACCCTAAATAGCAAGAATGCTGGTCTCCTAGACGGGGTAATTCTAATTAACCTTATAAAAAGGAGATTTGTAGAGTATGTGGAAAATTAAGGATATAAACAACCATTAAAAGAAAACCTAATCACATTATAATAATTATGTGCAACTGACACGATAGGCAATGATCACACAGTAGTGCCATATTTTAAATGCCATAATAAATAATATAAAATAGAAATGTATTTGCTATTGTTCAAAAATGATAATTTAAGTTATTATTTAAATAGCCAAATAATGTGCTCTACTAACATGAGGGTCTAAATGTGTGTACAGTAGTTGCTTTGCAAGAAAGAATATGCTGGATGTTAAGCTAAACTGTCCTCAGATATGAAAAAATAAAGTAAAATATGTGGACATTGGTGGCAGGAGTATAAGTATCTATCAGTGCATCTCAGGATGGTAAAAACCGAGAAGAACCAACAGAAATTGGTTCAGCTCCACCCAGAAGAGTTGTGCGTCTTGTTCTCTCGTGGCCAAGGGGGGCATAGTGGGGGGGGCAGCAGGTGTGGAGGGCGGGGCCTAAACCTGGGGCCGGGAGGCCTCACTCCTCCCAGCCGCACGTCTCCTCTGTCACCACGGTGCGCACGACTCACATGGAAAGGCTTGTTAACGAGTTTATTGTGTGCAGGAATTTATGCTTGCCGTTTTGGGGCTACTGGACACTATACTGTGGACCCCTCATTCGTGGGGGTTATGTTCCTCAAGCACCCAGGAATTACAAATTGTGAAAGAATTTCACAAATTTCATATCTGGTCAGAATAATGCCCATCAATGCCCATTTTTATAGTTTAAACCCTAAATATGCATGTCTTCTGTAGTTACATAATTTAATAAAACAATGTTTTAACTAAGCCTTAGAATGTACAGTTTCACAGGATCTTAGGGATCTCAGGGCTCTGAGAAGAACAAAACCCAGAACCTGGAGACCGCTGTGAGCAGCACAGCAGTCTGTCATGGTGGGGGGAGGATGCGGCAGCAGCCAATCAGCAGCAAGGAGAGCTGAGTAACGCTCTCGGATTGGCTACTCGGAAACTTCCCATCAAAAAGTAGTGCAGAGGATATCTGCAATTTCCACAAAACTGCAGGAGTTTCCACCGAAATCATTAGTTAGGTTCTCAGGAAAATCCCTGAATGACTAAGGCCATAAACTTTGAGCTGTGACTTTCTGGGGGTATACTGACTGTATGCATGATGACTACTATTTTTATTATAGTTCCTACCTCCTTTCTTAAATTTCACCCTTTGATGATTGCTTTTTGAAGTGTAACAATATAGAAGAAAGAGAATTGAAAATATAGAACAATCATGTAATCGTTGCTTCTTCCTCCTTCCCTTCCTATCAGTGTTGGGTTAGGAGAAATACTAACAGTGATCAGCTCTTCCTGTGTTTCCTGGGTTTTCAGTGTCTAGTCTAGAAGCTCTTATTTGGTACTACCCAGAAAAATCCCCAGCAAGTGACAGCCTAAGGAGTTCTTACGAGCAGCCCTCGGACCACAGGACTTTGCAGCCCCCCAAGAAGGCTGTCTGCTCCCAGAAACCCTGAGCATGACAGTCAAGGACCCCTGACCTTCGTGCGTTCCTCGAGCCTCTTTCCCATGGTGCTGTTCTACCTGGTGTTCTATTTACAAGCCGGAGGAGTTGTGTGTTTCTGAACACGATGCTTCCGTGAGTACAGAGCCGAAGGAGAATCATTATAACACCGGAAGAATGCACAGGATTACTGGAACTCTTCATGGATAGTTGATTCAGAAAAAATGTTGTATGTCTGTAAAATGAAGCAAGGTGAGGTGAAGTTAAAAATCTGTAAGTTAATCTTTACTAGAAATAAAATAGGATTGACAAATGTGCAGATTAGTGGGTTTCACGAAGGTAAGAATGAAGATGTGAAGGGAAGAGAAGCCACAGCCTTAGCTGACCAGAAGGATTTTCCTTAAGAACCAAAACGTCTCAAAGGAGAGCACTGGAGGAAGGCCAGTGTCTCAAAGGCAGATGAACCCAAGCCAGGCCATAATGCAAGACAACGCCTTGTGGAGTTTCAGAGCCAAGGGTGGGAAGCCAGGGTGGGTGAGCTGGTCAGTGTGTGCTTAGAGGCGACACAGTTCTAAGACAAAATTGTATTTACTTAACACCCAAACTCCAGCACATTGAGGAGCAAGAAGATATTGTTTGACTATGTAGGGTCAATCAAACAAAACACCAGAAGGAAGGCAAGACTGCTTGCACTATTTCGAAAAGCTCGGTAGTATTCACAAATTTACAGTCTTTGAAAGTTTTCTCTACCCTTTGTGATGGAAAGGAGGTCCTGTATTTACCTTCAGCTATATCTGTCATGTTGTGTTGATAAAAGGTAGCCTTGGTTTAAGACAGTTGAGCTTACTTTGAGTTGACTTCACTCTTAACCTGTAAATATATGAGCTTTGTTATTGCTCTCTGAACTAGATATGCTGAGCATGGTTTTCTTAAAGTCATACCTATTCCCGTTAGCTTGGATTGAACTTTGCATTAGAAATGTCCACTTCCCTCACCAGTGACTTACATCATTGGTAACAGGTACAGAAAGATTTATAGAAACACATTTTATTCCCTGAGTAGCCTGCAATTATTCAAGAACCCCACAATTTCTTCCCTAGTTTCTCCTCAAATTGTGATTAATCATGAGAATGTCATAGCACAAAAAGAGTCTGATAGCACAGCCAATGGCAGTAGCATATGAAATCTATGGTTTCCATTGTGTGATGCGGAGCTAATATTTGCATGGGGAGGAAAGCATTCTCACCCTGAGAATCCTGAGTAGATATTTTTTACATATTTTCAGAAAGTTGCATCATGTCACAATTTGTTAGCTGCCAAGGATCCATTTATTCTTTTGTGTGATTGTCTGTGAAGTATTGATATGACAGTAAATGCACTGACTTAATTGTTTTTCAGATTCTTCACAAATGGCACAAGTGACCTGAGCAATAAATATGTTTCTGGTGAAAAATTTGTTTCCATAGTAATATATGCAGGAATCATTTTTGTGGTGATGTAGAGTATAAAAGTGCATAGTTGAAGGCCACTTGGAACATACCCCTGATCCATGCATAGGGAAGAACTGAAATGTGTTGAAGCAGATCCGAAGCTGATCCCTATGAAAACTGCTGAAACCTCTGTGGAGGAGCAATAAGACATGCTTGAGACTCCACCCCACCCTGGCGTCCCTGAGGGGGAAGCAGGCGGGGCCGCCCCAGCTGGCTTATTACTGCTGCTTCTGCTTGTTGGGTGAAAGTCAGAAGGGCTTCCAAAGAAGATTTGTTTTGTGCAAGTTGAACATTAAGAAAACACTGATTTTACCTTATGACTAGACAGGAAATTCAACTTAAACCTACTCTAATTTTCCAAAACAATTATTTACTTCTGGAAAGTTCTCAAGCAATTGCCTTGGTGTATGTACAAAGATGGTTTGCCGCTTCATCATGTAATTTCCTTCTGTTCTGTGAACTTGTTTCCCTTCTGAGTTTTTCCAAATGATGCGGTCTTATCTTTCATTGTTTAGTCTGCACATAGGATGACAGAGCCAGGGGGGCCCCTACCCCTCGCGCCTGCAGCCCCAGGCCTTACGCAGTGTAGGTAGGCAGGTGGCATTCAGCTAGATCGAGGCTGCTTTGGGAATATATGGCTCTTATAGACTTACAGGCTTCATTGTGCTAGCTCCTGGCCAAACTGAAGAGTCCTTTACAGATGTTTATGGAAATGTGAGGTGGCGTTTGCATGTTTCTTGAAGTAACATCAAGAGGTAGACAGGGGGTTTTGTCTCAACATTCTTCTGAAAATGTTGCCATTGTGATGACTTACTCACGCAGCTTGTGGCCCAGCACGGCTTCACCTCATTCTCCGTGACCTCCTCGTGCTCACCCCACTATCCGTTTCCCCACTTCAGCCCCCCACCCCGTTCTCACCGTCTCTCTTTCTTTTGCACCTCCACGGCTGACTCCCTTTC
>PVIR01030160.1:0-20490 GCA_004026965.1 Petromus typicus
TACATGGAGAAAAAATCCCCCCGACAAAATAGAACAAGGGCAGATGTGTCGTGGTAGAAACATGTTTGCTGCATTTGGTGAAAGCTCAAGAGCTGAGCATAAGAAGCAAACGTGGATAAAAATAGATCACAGGGAAACCAGAAAAAAATGTTCACAAGGGTAAGGGACGGGGAAGGAGGAAAGATGAATGAGAAAATGAACATAAAGCTTGTCTAAATCGGGAGAAAAGGAAGGGCTACAGGGACAGGAGAGGAATGAAGAAAAAAAGAAAACTCCCAGTGAGTCTTAAGGCCAGTAACCCTGGTGCAGTGGTCCTTGTAGTTTAAGATCCCACTGGGTGGGGCACATGTCACAATAATCCCAGTAGTTGATCCCGCAGGGTAGGCAGACATCCTCAAGACCAAGTAAGTAAATCCCAGTAAGTCTTGAGTTCTCACAAGTGAAGTAAATAGGTCACAGATCGGTAAATATCATATCTTTATTCTGGTATGAAAAAATGAAGATGTAAATGAGTTGTATGTATACTTGATATTGTGAAATAGAAAATATTTAAAAGGAAGGAGGGTGTAGGGGTAAATAACAAGGGGAAAAAAGAATGTGACAGTAATAAAAGAAAAAGGAAACAAAGCTTATGTATATAGGGCGTGGGGTGTTGCAGGGCGGGGGGAGGGGAAAATAGAATCAAGTCATGTCATATTCTGATACAAACTCTCAATGTTGAATGCAATGATGATATGTATTCATAAAGTACCAATAAAGATATGAATTTTTTTAAAAAGAAAAAAAAGTCTTAAGCCCGAGTAAATTGTTTACAGTTCCCAACAGGCTTTATCAGTACTTCATTTATTTTCCGTTTGCTGAAGAAAGAACATGACTCTGCTCATCACACTTTTCTTTCCACTGGTCCTACCACTCTCAGGCTTACCTTCCAGTGAGCTGTAGTAACACGTGTGTAATGGTGCAGACTCTGCAGCCCACCTCACGGAAACCCTCTGCTTATGCTGGACAAAATATCGAGACTTTATTATGTGTCAACACCACCACTTCTGTACCGCAATCTGCAACTCTTTTGATTTCTAAATCTTTCCATCCAGTCCAAAGAGTTGATATGACCTTCCTGTTTTCCAAAGAAAATTTCTCACTGCCCTTGCCTTTTCATATCCCTCTTTATACTTAAAGAATTGCTCTTCACTAAGATGCCCTCTCAAGAGGAATATGAGGATAGAAGTGAAGATTGTGACAGAGGACGTGATGTCCTTGCCTTGCATTTGCTGTTGACGGTGCGACTTACACACGTTCTCACAAACCCCTCTTGGGACTCCGAGACCTTCCAGGGGAGGGAGCAGCAGCTTCACGTGACTAAACCTCCTCCACATGCAGCTCTGCACAACGTGCGCCTTAACTTTTCCTGCTGACATCTCGTTCCATCAGCTTTAGAACCACACACCCTTTGGAGCTTCTTTGGTTTTCTGGTGTTCGCTTCCTTCTGGGAGATGTTGTGGACTTTGCTGTTTTCTCTGTTTACTTTAGAGTTACTTGGAGTTAACCTCCTCTTCTGACTCTACACTACCTTCCTACATGGCGTTTCGTATTTTCATAGTCTTGATTATAAGACTCCCCAGCCCCTAGGTCGGTGCCTCCAGTGTGTATCTTTGTTGCACATGTATAAACTCATCCAGCAAACTGCTTCTTGGACTTTCGTTGGTGGTGTTGGTCTCATGTGTGCCTCACCATTTTCACAACTGCCTCTTACAAGAAAGAGCAGTTTGTCACCGTCACCAGTGCCGTGAAAGTTCTACAGGCCTTCCATATTCATCAGTTCTGGTATTTTACACTTTAGCAATCATAACAAAAAAGTAACTTTGTTTTTACTCAAAGAAATAAACATTGTGGACCTTTCATATTCCACAAACTGTATTAATCCAGCAGAAGGAGATAGAGGATTCCAAGGAGGCACCAAGGCGGATACAAAGTCCTGTCCAAATGTCACTCTGCGTCTCCATTCATGGTTTGTCTCTGAGACAGTTCACGACCCACTTATGACACCATAGTAGTTTTCTGTCAGTGTTTTTCTTATAAAGTTCGTGGCATTTTCAGAGTGCAGGGTATTTGGCAATAAAGCAGAAGAGGTCGGTTTTATTTTAGAAAAGGTCAAGGTGCAAGCTCATCAGTGTCTAGATCAACATAGAAAGTTGTTCCGGCCATGCAGCCCACACTTTCCGTTCCCCGATCTCCAGGCTCAGCGCTCTTGTTTCTAACTGGTAAAAACAGAAAATGTTTTGTGAATAATTTACATACTGTGTCAGGAGCTTAACTTCTTCTAAATTACACATTCTATTCAGTAAATATTTCCCTTTTCCACTGTATTGCCCTTGTAGGCATTCAAAAAACTTCCATTATTCACTAGTCATGAAAGAAAATAAAACTATCTTTATATGTGTAAGACATCTTGGTTCACTTTAGGATGTTCCTGGGAAGAACCCACCAGTTGCTTGCTGGGTGGACGTTCAGCTCTTGCAGTTCACATCTTAAAGTACAAAACCACTTCGGTGAAAATCACATGGTCCTGGAGTTTAGGAACGAGGCTTCTCTGGGTAACGAAAGCCACCAAACCTGAGGCCGAGGTCTGCTCACTGGGAGGCTGCATGCAGCACAGAGCTTCACGAATCACCACAGATCATTTTTATAGAAGCGGAGGGCGGCTCTGAGCCACCTTCCAGACCAAGAGAGCTGGGAGGCATGTGCACACCCGGGAAATGCCTCTTGGCTCTCCACTACACACCGGCTGTAAACCACCCTCCTGAAAACCCACCAGTCCAGAACACAGCTTGTTCCCACTACAGCTGGTGCTCGGTCAGTGTCAGCCCCCATCTGCTCAGATCAACACCGAAAGAGAGAACTGCGCTTCTTCCTCCTGTGCCTCTTTGAGACATTTAATCAGAATATTTGTGGTGAACTCCACGTATGTCCAAGTGTCCCATGCACTGTGGAATACTGTTTGAGACCTCAGTGAAAGTCCACTCAGATAGGGGTGTGCTACAGAGCTGATCCAAATCCCTAGGGCTGCATTAGAGCAAGAGGTTAGAGAGACCTCTGAATTGGGCACTGGGAAAATCTGAGACTCCGAGGACCACACCCGCTTTGTGTGTGTCTTCTGAAAGAGGGTGCATGGTGTCTTGGGGGCCAGAGGCTGATTCCTCCCCTGGCACTCTCACGGGTATTCTTCTAAGAGCTGTGCTCCTCCCAGGAGCTCGAGTTCTGGCCGCTCGCCTTCAGGTGCAGCTCTTGGACCAGTCACTGGTGCAGTTCTGTCAGGGAAGGACTCTCCGGAAGAGTCGCTGGAGTGATTAACACGGTAGCAGATGATCATGTCCTGTCCGGTGTGAGGCATAGCACACTCTCGCAAAGGCATGAGGACAGTGCCGTCGCTGATCTGTGTGCCTGCAAAGCTCCGCCATCTGATCACGACACAGTCATGTTGAAGAAGACACTATCTCATCCACAGGGAACAACACTGAACTGAATTAAGTGACATGTTTAGATGATACAGTTACCAAAAAAATTTTTTTGAGGCAAAGTCTCGCTTGGTAGTTCAGGCTGGCCCCAAACTCATTATGTAGCCCGTGCTAGCCTCGAGCTCAGTAATCCTCCTGCCTCTGCCTCCTGAGTGTGGGACTACAGGTGGGAGTCACTATGCCCCGGCATTGTAGTATGTGATACTGATTGCTGGTGGGCATGAATCGCCATGCCCGGCACTGTTGTACACGGTTACCAGGAATTGAACCTGGGCCCTTGAGCTTGCAGCAGGTGCTGGAACCACTAAGCTAAATCTCCAGCCCCAAGTTACCAAATTATTAAAGAAAGAATCCAGTCAGATCCTTTGGATTCCAAAGTCCAAGCTGAGTATAACACTGTTTCTACTTAGTCTACTTTGTTATTGTAACATATTACCAGAAAATACATAAATTCATTATTTCAGAATCCTGGAGGACATGGGCTGATACTGTGAGGATATGTGAAGATGTCACAGGGCCACATTTCTTTTGTTAAGCTGCACAAAAGAATTGTTTCCCTCATTTTCTAAGTTGCAGAGGCTTCCGTGTTTAGAACTCACGGTCGCTGCCTCTCCTCCTGGAGCCTTCCTGGGTGGTAGGGGTCTCTGTCCCCCAGCAGCAGGGCCTGCTGCCTGCTTCTCTACTGCCCGAGGTCCCGCTAATGGAAACCACCCGCCGATGTGATCTCCGAGTCCAGAGCTCAGCACCGGGATTCGAACCGCGAACTCCACTTCTTCTGCCCCATCATCTCACATATTCAGAGATCCAAGGACTAGAGCGGGGACAGCACTGAGCAGTGTCCAGCTGCCCAATTCCCTTAGACGATGCTCCCGTGTACCACTGTGCAGAGCAGCAGAGACATCAGAGTCGGGCTGCAGGCAAAGGCAGGGTCCTGCGGAGTAATGACTTTGTAAGTCAAGCACAAATGAAATGATTACTTTCAAAAGTTGCTAACTTCTACATAAACTGCACAGAAATCTCGTTTTTCAGAAAATACTGTTTTCCATGCTAACATTTTATGATTCATTACAAATATTTAAATGAGAAAAAAAGCATTCAAAAAATTAAATACAAAACTCACAACACTGTTCATCATTAGTAGGATATAACTAATTTTTCTTCACCCAGGACACATACTACACCACTGAGGTCCTGCGCTGCCGAACAGAAGAAACCGTAGGTCGTCCTCCTCTGTGGGACCATGGCGCTGAGAACACACAGCCTCTAATTTCCCAACAGGGACGCCAGCAAAGTGTTCCCCTCAGAAATCACTGACGGGGTAGGCAGGACGCATGCGCAGTTCTATGCTCTGCAGCTCAGGAGAGAGTAAACTAGACCCTGGGGGCAATGCGGTGGCTGAGAAACAGCCCGGAAGGCAGTGACAGTGTCCCCAGCTGTGATGAGCGTTTTAACTCTTTAAATGCCAAGCAGAGCACAGACATTACTAGAGATCCCATTGTGAATAAAGGTGTCTCGGGTGTCCTGGCACCTTAGGGAAGACCCAGATGGGAAAAAAGCATAACCAATTGCAGTCAAAATATATGTTCTAAAATTCAGGAAACTTCTAGGAAAATAAAGTACATAGCAACCCAATAAGTATGAGAGACAGACCGACAGAGAGAGAGAGAGAGAGAGAGAGAGAGAATGAGGTTCCAAAAGAAGAGCATAAATTTTAAAACTATGCAGGTTAACCCTAGTTTTGATTTGAGATGGACACCATTGTAAAAAAAAACAGGCCGGCATCTGTCTTGCAAGCACAAGGTCACGAGTTTGATCCTGGTTGTGAAAAGAAATAAGAAAAGAGAAGAGAAATGACTGGATTTGATTGATAGTATATTTTGGAAGGGAGACAAGGTTAGGGAAAATATTACCTCACTTTGGCCTTCCAGAGACATTCAAGACCTCAGTATTTCCATCAGTTTTTTCCTACCTATTCCTTTCTTTACTTTGTCATTTTCTTCTGATCCAGAACTTTATATACAGGACTCAATAAAGACTTGGAATAAAGGCAGCAAATTTTGTGAACCTCTGTATTTTGCATAAAGGTACTTTTTTTTCTTTTTACTGCTTTAAAACCAAGGAAATTCAAGTTACAGGATAAAATTGACCACTATGTTTCCCAAAGATATAACACATTTCTTACCAAATGTTTTCATTGTAGTTAGACCTAAAATTCCATCTTACCTTTTAATAAATAAAGTATCACTAAGATCACAAAGCACAGTGAACACCTCAGTGAATTGAAATGTGCCATGTGCCAGGACCAATTTCATACAAGCACATCTTCATAGACTGCACACATGTACTAAGAAAAGTTTGAAAAACTCCAGAAATGAGCATCCTATTTTGGATAGTTTGATCCAGGGCTGGAGGTGTTTCTCAGGGACACTGTGCCTGTCTGGTAAGTGCCAAGTCCTCTCAGGTGGGTGCCCAGCATCACAACACAAAATAAAAAATACCTCCCAGATTGAGACCACTCGAGAGACTGCTTTAAACACCCTACCACAGGATATTTTACAAAATCTCCAAATATCACCTAATTTGTAGTTTATTCCTGTAGCCTACAGACTGAGATAATCTTCATCTTTTTCTTTGGCATCGTAGAGACACAGCTTTAGCCTTCAGTAATGAGAAGTACTCTTGAAAATTATTATGATAGTATCATACCAAATGTCCTACTTGAGAAATTTATATTTACATGATTTGGGTATACTATCCTTTAATTCAACCTCAATTATTATAACATTTTCTGGAAGGAAAGGCATAGTTTCAGGAACTAAGCAGCCTCCAAGTTCACTGTAAAATTAGTCAAGGGCTTTAAGATGTCCTTGCTGAAATTTCATCTTCTTGGCTTTCAAGGGATATGTAAATTTCCCTACTTTCTCTTCTCTTCAGATATTTTTGTTTCTCTGAGATTTTAGCGGGGTTTCTGTTACTGTCACACGGTGTTATCCAGGGGACCTGACTTCAGCACGTGTCTCTTCTGACTCCAGTGTTCTGCGCTTGACAGTCTTCTCTATTTTTACAGTTTTGAACATGCGCATTGAGCTAGAGCCCCACTCTGCATTTCGATGCGGCGCTTCCTCTCCCAATTTACTGTTATGCGGCATTAATCCAGTCTTGGGTTTCTGCTCCTGTATTATCATGTATTAGCCCACCACTGTGTATCTCTGTTTTCTGTTTATTACCCTGATCTATGTAATAAAATATAAAGGAGACTGACGAACTAACCATACAACACAACTTGTTGTTCAGTATTTCCAATGTGAAAAGCAGTCTATGACATCTCCTGGACAGTCTTGTTTCATATTATCAGCTGCAGAAACAGGCACTTCAATAGTTAAAATGAAAATATAGCACTAGATTTCTTAGTAAAAAAAAAAAAAATTGCTATAATTTTAGTCCCCAAAGGCACTGTTTTCCTTATGAACTAAATACAAGAAGAGAAAGATGAAGTGGAGTGGAAAGAGAAATGTCCAACACAAATATCACTGGGAATATCTGTTCCAGGGTTGCATTCTAAAACTACTAAGAAAATGTAATGCCTGGGATATATCTGTGCTCCTCTATTAATGATTCCCTTGTCAGAGAACACCAGGGCACTTCCCAAGAACTGCTTCCATCTGAGCAGGGGTTGTAGACAAGGAGGAGTCTGTTTCACTTAGTTGCAAGGTATCAGACATGCTACGGTCCATCTTCCTTCCAGAATGACCTTGCACTGCTCCTGAGTACTCGATGAAGGTGACCAGCACAAGGCTCCCTCCTGGATTACAGTCCACAGGGCCCTCTCCCTACGTCACACAAAATACCTGGGAACCTCCCTGGGGCAGCAGCAAATGAGGAAAATAAAGCCCATGTCTTGGTATTGCAACCAAAATACAGGTGACTTGAGTTCACGCGTACTAGTCAAGTGTGTGTGAGGCCCTGCTGTGACATGGGAGCCGATGCGGTTCACTGTTTGGAATATTAATGACCTGGTTTAGTGGCCAGGATTGGACACAGCTACGATACCACCACTGAGCCGTGTCAGCTGAATGGGGTAAAGCAGACATACCCAGGGAAGCAAGTAAAGGAGGAGGGAGAAGAGAGGGAGAAAAGAAATAAATAAAGCAATCATTTCATAATTGTACAGTAATCAAAAACAGGTTAGTTTTTTTCTTTTTTAGTATTCATTCTGTATGCTTTTTTAAAAATTGAAATCTTTACTGGTACATTACACATACATGTCATTATTGCAGGTAACAATGAGAATTTGTACCAATATATGACACAACTTAATTTTCATTTTTCCCATAGCCCCACCCACCTTACCACCCCATCCCCTATACACATAAACTTTATTTCCTTTCTTTTTTGTCACAATCTCACTATTTTTCCCCCTTCACCCCATTTTGCTTTGTATTTTCTATTTCACAATATATAACATACATTCTAGGACTCATTTACATCTTTATTTTCTCATACCAGAGAAAAGATACGATATTTACACATCTGTGCCCTATTTATTTCACTTATGAGGATGTCCTCATGGTATGTCCATTTAAGTAGAAATGATTCAAACTTATCATTTTTTATGGCAGAGTAATTCCCCATTCTGTAGAAGAACCACAGCTTTTTAAATCCAGTCTCCAGCATCAACTCATTTCTGGAGTTTTTCTAACTTTTCTTAGAACATGTGTGCAGTCTATGAAGATGTGCTTGTATGAAATTGGTCCTGGCACATGGCACATTTCAATTCACTGAGGTGTTCACTGTGCTTTGTGATCTTAGTGATACTTCATTTATTAAAAGGTAAGACAGAGTTTTAGGTCTAAATACAATGAAAACATTTGGTAAGAAATGTGTTATATCTTTGGGAAACATAGTGGTCATTTTTATCCTGTAACTTGAATTTCCTTGGTTTTAAAGCAGTAAAAAGAAAAAAAAAGTACCTTTATGCAAAATACAGAGGTTCACAAAATTTGCTGCCTTTATTCCAAGTCTTTATTGAGTCAGGTATATACTTTGTCATTTTCTTCTGATCCAGAACTTTATAGTTACCTTTTACTAAGGTCCGCCTTAGGAGCAAATCTCACATCAAGTAAATGGCTTTCGAATATTCATCTTCCTTTCTGTACAGTGCTCTTCACTCTCTTAATCATTCCATTGGCTGCAGAGTTTGTTAGGTATTCTTTTTCTTGCCATTCCTTTTCATGGGATCCTGTTTATCAATTTTGCTTTGGTTGTGATTCTTGAAAAATGAATGAATGAATGAAAATGAATGAATGAAAAATGAAAAATGTTTTCCAAAACACCGTCTTTAAGATTTCCTCCAAGCCTTGCACCACCATAACCTGTGGTAACACAGCATTGCTCCTGAGGAGCACCCAAGCCATCTCTTCAGTGGTCAGTCCTGGGAAAATGACATACAGAAAATATATAATTATTTCTATTATAAAACGTCAGGATATGATTTCATACCTCAGTCTCATAAAATTGCTTCTGTTCCTGGGGTGTGAGACCGTAACAAGGAGAAACTAGCCCAGGGTTTACAGTCCTCTCCTGCTGCTCCCACTGTCTCTCAGAATCTTTGCAGTTCCTAAATGCTGAACCAGAAAAAAAAAAAAAAACAAGCAAAATGATGTCTCCACTTCTCCATTACAAACTAAACAAAGATGACATAGCTTCAGTTATGGAGTAGCAATAATAACACCGTCTATTTTTCTTACCTGGCAGGATGTGTTTTTCTGGCAACGGGTTTGGAACACTGATGTGCTTGTCGCTCTGTAGGCTTGACCATCACAAAACCATGACAGCAGCGCCCACTACTGTTCATGAGGTGAAGTGTATGTTATATATTGTGAAATAGAAAATGCTCAATGTAAATAGGGTGAAGGGGGAAAATGTTGAGATTGTAACAAAAACGTAAGGAAACAAATTTTATGTATATGGGGGGTGGTAGGGTGGGTAGATTATGGGAAAAAATGAGAATTAAGTTGTGTCTTATACTGGTACAAATCCCCGTTATGGAGTGCAATCATGATGTGTATATTTAATGTACCAATAAAGATAATAATAAAAAAATTAAAAAGAAAAAGGAGGAAAGGAAGGAAGGAGAGCGAAGAGGAAGAGAAGTAAGAAAAAACGCACTTCACACTGTCTAAGTAGGATAGCCCGGCCAATTTTAAAGGAGAAACTTCTTTCCACATTCCTGAACCCTTTATATCGCTCCTTGAATTGAGACGTGCTGGAGAAGGAAATAGTTTTGCCCGTGCGAAGAGACTGAGCATCTGTGAGGCTTGGAAATCTCATAAAATACATGAGTAAAATTTCATAGCAGTTGCACATGTGCTTAGACACTTCTATTGTATTCTGTATTTCCCGAAGGTGGCAAGGAATCGTAGTGGAGCTGCGCAGCCTGCCATGGAAGCGCCTCCGATGAGCACTTCTTACAAACACTGCGTACTGTGAGCCATGACGTGTATTTGGGGACTCTGCCGCCACTTTCAGCACCTGCTGGCTTACTGTGTGATTCTTTTCGCGGTTCACCGAGCACCTGAAAACGCTTTTAAGATGCAGACCCAGGCCCGCCAGGCTGTGGACCGCCCGGCCCGGACGGTGGGGCTCTGTGCGCCTTTCCTCAGCACCGCCGGAGCCAGTTCTCCCCTCCCACAGGCCGCACTCTAGAAAATGAGGGCAAATTACACGGAGCTATAAATCACTGAGCCTCGCTACTTTTCTGGATTTGGGTAAATGTTTACACAGACCTTTAAATAACAAATTTTACAGTTAAAGGACTTAGAAAGCAATACATTTTAAAAATGATACCTTTACAAAAACATCACGTAAAATAAATGACTCCAACTTCATCACACTAGTGTGAACTTTTTTTCATGAAAAAATTGAATTTTTTGTAAGTTAGAACACTTTTGGCATAATCATGCCATTTGTGTTGTGTATTTTAATCTCTGTGCCTGGTTGACACAGGCGTTCTCTGTCGTCCATTTACACATGCATAGAATAGTAGAGGGGTGACATTTGACGGATCCAAACTGTGTCCAGGATACTGGGCCTTCGTGCTCTTCCTACACTGAAACCACCTTGATAACTTTACTTGTACAGGCAGGTTTTAGGCCTTACGATCAGACTACATAAGATGGCCTCAGAACTTGCACAACGGTAAAACCAGGTGCTTTGCATCTCCGAATCTAAACACGCTGTCCCCCCACCCTGGATTCACATCATCTCCTGCAGCCACAGCTCAGCGCCTCTGACATGTCAGGTGCAGCGTCAGTGAAAGTTAGCATACTTATGTACAGACCGTAAGGTCTCATTCAAATATGTCACTAGTAAGTCAGTTGAAAATCATTTATGAAAAAATATTATCTGTTGACAGTGTTTATAAAAGATACTTTTTTCAAAAGAGAGGACCACCTCTCAGGATCTAAAGGCGAGTTCAAAGTCTCAGTTCTTCTGGACTTACTTCAATAGTTGTTAAACAAAGGGAATGTTCTAGGATATAGAGGTGTATGCTTTTTCTTTCTGTTTGGTAAAAGTTTAAGACCCTTTTGGTGCTAACTACATATGCTGTCCATTGTCTTAATTATCACAATACAAACTCGTTATCTTAGAATCCTGGAAATACCATGTTCTGAAGTGGTCTTGTAGGATTGAGTGAAATAGTCACAGTGTTTAGTTTCTTTGTGGGAACTACAGAGAATCATTTCCTCCCTTCTGTAGTTTCTAGAGCTGTATTCTACCCCCCAGCATCCTCAAGACCCAGTGGCTGGTGGAGTCCTCACCGCATGAGGCTGGTAGACCTTCCTGCCTCCTTCGTCCACCGCTCAGGGAGACAGTCTGCATGCGCAACATCAAAGTCACGTGTTAACAAACAGTTCTAACTGCGAACATACGGACTTCGCTTTATCACTAACGTATTCGTAGATGCAGTGAACACTCAGGAAGCATCACTGAGAAGTGGGAAATGTTAATCTCCCTAAACAGCTCCTTAAAGTCTATCCTCCAGATTGAAATGCATCTGCAACAACTAAACATTAGAGCTACTCTGCACTGTAAAGAGATGTCGTGCAAAATAGTGAATTTGTGGTTCAAGTGGAGGTGAAATAATTTCAAAAATTGATAAGCTGTTATTAGATGCACTGCATTGAATATTATCTTTAAGTTAGTATTAATTTCTATTCTAATATTGTATCATCCTTTAAAGAAATTTAGATGACAAAAATTGAAAAAGATAAATACCAGCAGAATTCAAAATACTGTTGAGTAGTAATGGGTTACATGTAATACTTCTATTTGGAACCTAATTTTCTGAAACAAATTGCACATGCATTTACATTCCTAAAATATATAAATATTTAGAAGGAAGCATTATGCTTCCCAAACAAGTACATGTTACATGTACATGTACATGTACATCAAAGACTGCATGCTCCTATGTTTACTTAGCAGATCATATATTCTACTCTGATGAGTTCCTCATATTCTGAGCTTGGTCCCAAAGGGCAGAAACTCCAATTTCTCCTCTAGACGACTGGCAGGCTCTGAGAACATAGGCAGCCGACCTCCTCCATCAGTGGTGTCCCGCAGGACTCTCACCCAGCAAGCATGTACTGCGGGACTGAGGATCCAGGGACTGTTGTGCAGGATTTCTTCACAGCGCAGGCTAAAACAGACAAAAATCTGTTTTTGAAATACCACTGCAACACCAAATAAACAGTCACTCTGCCTCTCTTTGGAGTAGCAACATCACTTGATGGCCTAAGGTCAAAGGTTGCAAGGTAAACAGGAGGGGCGGATTCTAAACACCTGCAGGAGGGCAGCAGCTGCCTCCTGCCAGAAGTGGGAGTGTCAGGGGCGGAGGGCTGGAGTGACTCCAGCTCTGCTTCCTGTCAAATCAGGCCTTGAGCTCCACAATACGATTCTTTAACTGGAAATGAAGTTAGTAATCCTACTGACATCTTAGGAGGGTGATATGAGGGAATATATGCGACTTAGGAAATAGCAACGATGTAAGAAAAGCCAGCAGATATTGTTGACTTTTGCATATAGGAAAATTCTGAAACAGAAAAGCTTCATATTGAGCAGTTCAGAAAGGACCTCTAAAATCTTCTTTAAAAATAAATTAATTGCACTTTTTCCAAGTGCTTGAAATATCGTTCTCCTTTTACACCACTCCTGTTGGCACCTTGTGGGCATGTGCTTCTAGGACTTTCTCCAGGCAACTCTAAAGAAACCGACATTCTCCCTGTTTACGTATCATCTCTGTGAACTGGAGGATCTGAGAGTGAAGATCTCGTTTGAAGTGACTCAGTGTTTAATTAATACAGCAATTTATGGCCAGCCAGAGTAGGAACCTACTAGAATACTTTATTACACATTCTTTTTCATGTTACATGCAGTAAAATTTCCTCGTCTAGTTTCTTAAATTAGCCACGTAATTATTTTTCAATTCTGAAATTAACTATTTTCACTTTTATAGTAAAGTTTATGTTACAAATAAATGTCTTTTTCTTAACCAGTTTGGTATAATTTAAATGCTTTCGAAGATTTTAATTCATTCGGTTTTGCCTGGAATTACTCTGCCCCGTGGAGAGTGCACAAAGCTCATATAAACACAGATACATTTCTCTCCTTACAAAACAAAATAAAACAATTTCTTCCAGTTTTACTATCCTCAGTGTTACTAGGCTTGTCATCCCCAACAGGAAGTTCTGAATTCACAGAATCCCCCCAAGGAAAACGCCTGCTATGTCACCCTCCCTCCAGTGAACTTGGAATCTTCACTTCTATTTTCCTTCTGTTTGTGTTTTTGATTTTTTTAAGTCATCTAAAGAGAAAATTCGTAAGTAATTTTCAGTGTTAGAAAGTGAAACCCTCCAGGTTTGTTGGTTAAACTGAAACCAGCTATCTAGTGTCACTTTTATATCGCTGAACTTGATTCCGACCTCAAGTCTTGCAAATGGGCAGAGGCAGAAAATAGCACCCTCCTCAAAACTGAAGCAGCTGTCAGAACTCTAGCTAATATTGCCACTGATCAAAGCCTGCTGGGCTTAGGAACTGTCTCAACTCAGAGAATGAGTGACAGATCAGAACAGGAAACACGGGCAGCAGATGCCCACTTATTTGATAGTTGGAGTTGAAATCTGGCAAGTGAGTCCCGTGTCTACTAAAAGTAGAGAGCGTGGCCTTCGACATGTGATGGCCCTTTCCTGCACACCATATTTCTTTAATGTGAATAATTTTCCTGGAAGTCCTTGAGAAGTCAAATTCACCAGAACCATCATTAGACAACATGAATGCTAAAACAGTTTGAATTCTACCTGAGGAATATCTTAAATGTTGCTGCACTAGGTCCAGAAGGTGGCAGAGTTGGGAAGCTAATGCTGTGGATTCCTAGGGGATCTCAGCTTCCAGCCACAAGTGCAGGCAAATAAAGCAGTGCTCTTGCCATGAGCAGGCCGCGCCGTCAGCCAGTGGAGCCTCCGGCTTCGTGATTCTGTTCACCGCAGTGTCAGAGAGGTCGTGCTTGCTACACACAGTACGTTAGTTTCTCTTCTCTCATTGCTGAGACAAAACGCCCTCCATCCAAAGGGGGGCGGGGGGTAAGTGCTTGTCCAGCTCACAGTTTGCAGAGGCTTCGGTAAGTAGCTGGCTAGCTCCAGAGTGGCCCGAGGCAGAGACGCAGTACAGAGGGGAAACAGTGGGTGGTTCCCATAGTCAGCAAAAGCAACAAAGGATTTTAACAGCATCTTTTCAAAAATTGGTTTTATTGGTATAATATATATGTACACATCATGATCACAATTGACATTGAGAATTTATACCAGTACATGATCGACTTAATTCTCATTTTTTCGCATTCTCTGCCCACCCTAAAACTCCCTACCCCCCAGACACATAAGTTTTGTTTCTTTTTTTTACCATCAAATGTTTTCTTTCCCTTCTTGACTCTCCTCTACCCCGTTTTCCCTTTGAATAGTTTCTATTTCACAATATTTATGTACATTCTGCCCCTTTTATCTTATCCTGACTACTTAGAGCAGGCAGTACTCACACCCCAACCCTAGCTTCTCTGAGCCCAGCATTGTTTCATGAATCAGTCCCCGCAGCACACACTGTAGATCCAGCCCTCCTTGGAAGTTCCACCTCATTCGCCTGGGGCTTCGGGGGACATCTAGGCACAGCCCTTCACGCACACACATTGTCTTCCGCACAGATCTGCATTGCTGGGCCCCTTCCTTTGCCTGACAAATCCCACAACAGCGAGGTCTGTAGCTACTCCTCCAGGGTCAGCAGCTTTCCCAACCGGGGGGTGTTCCGCGCCCCTCCAATCCGGACTAGCTTCCAGTATCCCCAGCCAAGAATTCCTGACAAAAATAAGCAAATGTCTGCACTAGTCTAAAAGGGGTATTTTCTTAAGTTAGTGTCATTTACGGAGCGGGAACATACATAGGACTCAAGGGATGAACAGAATCCCTTATTTCTTGTGAGTAATGAAGATCTTACTATTTAGTGATTTGAATTCTTATAGCTTCCCAGGAATTTTACATTTATTGTTATTATAGCTGTTTAAGTAAGCTAATATATTCCAGAAATTTACACTAATGAAATTTTAGGAAATAACTAGCCAAGCTACAGATAAAAGTAAATAATTTTATATACAAATACCCATTTAATGTAATTGTAATGCTATAGGATTAAAAAGTTACTATGCTAACTTAATTGGACTTACAAATTCATTTATTTAAAAGCATGTACTTAGCATGTACCTTGTTATTTACATGATTCAAGATCTTAGAGATGAAAGATGAATAAAAGAAGCGAGGTCCCTCTCTCTGTGAAAATTATATTCCTCTAAATGTATGTTTCTTATTGGGGAAAATTCAGATATAATTCTGGGCCAGAGATTTAGCTCAGAGGCACCATGCCTTCTGGGCGAGTTCAAGGTCCTGAATTCAGTCTCTGGTACCACAAAAAAAAAAAAAAGAAAGGCCAGGCCAGGTAAAATACAAACAATAAAAAATAATTACTCCTCTCTCTATAATAGTTGGGTTTTTTTCTTTCCATACCTAAGAGAAATTTTTAATGAGTAAAATGTGTCTTTTACATTTTTCTTTAAGAAAATCTCAAAAGGGCTGATGGTAAGGTAAGAGATTTTATTTATGTGCAGATACATTTGGTTTAAATCAGAAAGATTATTTCAGTTGCATAAAGAAAATTTTTATTTGGCCCTTTGACTATTTTTCTCTTAATTGCTCTTAATTCTCTAAAACATTTCTGTTTATACCTAATTATTTCCATTTTTATCTTTCCTGTGTTTTATATGGCTTTTAAAAATATTGCTGATTTTTCTTACTTTCTCAAGGACACATCTACCAGTATGTCTAGTAAGATAAATGATAACTCAGAAAAATAATAAATCTATTTAGAAATCACATTTTTCTATGTTAAAAGTTTTTAGCAGATTGGTATTATCAGTTTTATCAGTTATTCCAAAATATGTGACAGAAGTAACAAATTAATAATAAATATTTAAATCTATAAATTGTCACAGAATGCTTATGTATATAATCATAAAACTACTTCTTTCCAAATTATCACATCACTCAATTACAGAGAAATATTTAAAACCAGATCCCAAAGAGATGATATTTTATTATTATTGTTATTATGGTACGACCTTGTCTTTAAAATTAAATATGTTTTTTGTTTATGTTTTTATTTTCGTTTTTGAGACAGGGTGTTGCTTAATAGTTCAGGCTGGCCCTGAGCTCACTATGTAGCCTAGACGAGCCTGGAACTTGCAGCAATCCTCCTGCCTCTGCCTCCCAAGAGCTGGGATTACAGGCGTGAGCCACCACACCCGGCACTGTGGTGTGTGGTTCTGGTTGCTGGTGGTCATGAGTTTCCACGCCCGGCACTGTTGTATGTGGTTACCAGGGTTGGAAACTGGGCCCATGTGCTTCGTGCAAGGCCAGCGCAGGAACCACTGAGCTAAATCCCTGGCCCCTGTTTAGTAAATGATATTTGTTGCACATGAACAACTTCCTCAAATTAGTTTGCAAAAATTCCTTAAGGTGGGCCGGGGATATAGCTCAGTGGTTCCAGCGCCTGTCTTGCAAGCGCAAGGACCCGGATTCAATCCCCGGTAACCACATAACAATACTGGGTGTGGAGACTCACCCCAGCGGCAACCAGTACCACATACCAGTGCCGGGCGTGGTGGCTCACGCCTGTAACCCCAGCACTCTGGAGGCAGAGGCAGGAGGATTGCTGTGACGTGAGTTTGAGGCTGAGCTCAGGGCCAGCCTGAACCACAAATTGAGACCCTGTCTCAAAAAAAAAAAAAAAAAAAAAAACAAACAAACAAAAAAAAATTCCTTAAGGTAATCAATTTATTTCTGCACCCACACATAACACACAAGCAGAAGTTACCTGGCACAAGCTCAAATTAACAAGAATTACTCAATAAAAGCATGGGGTGACAAGCTGAGAGTGCAGTGTCCGCAGCACTGGGACAGAAGCCAGCGTTTCCTGATGTGAGTCCAGCTGTCTCCAGAATCCTTCTGCCAGCTTCTCCAGACCCGCTTTCCACTTCTGGTAAAACTGGAGGAAAGTGTGTCCTTGGATGTTCCTGGAACTCAGCTCCTCAGAAAGCCACGTGTCTCTCCACGGGGTGCTCCAAGCGCCAACGTGTCCTCCTCTGAGTTTTAATGTACATACATTATGAAAGTGCATGTTCCAGTTTGTTATAGCACAGAAAAGGAGAGAGAGAGACACATAGCAGAGGAAAAATAAAGAAACAGAATGGACTATGTCAGCAAATAAGTATTTGAATTTAGGTACTTACTCCTAGTTCTTGGGAAAAATCTTCTTTTAAATTTCTATTCATTACCAACGTTATATGTCTTTTAGCGGAAACGGCAGCGCGAACACTAACTACCCGTGATGGCACCAACCTGCACCAAATCGTGGACAGGTGCAGAGGCAGCGTCACTCCGCTGCTGGTCATGGAACCAAGTGGGCATTTTCCACTTTTCTATTCTTATAAAAGTTAATGATTCTTCTGAAAAAGTATGACATTTTGATTCACAGAAACTACTGAAGATCTAATTTTCAAATATTTATTCCTTATTTAGGTGAAAGTGTTAACATAGAGTATATTATTATATAAATGTTCTCTTAGGAAAGGAGACTAGATAACATTATATTATGCATAGGCATTTCTCTTCTGCTATTTATTTTATCATCAGCATTTATCAGCATGAAGGCATTTAACCAATCATGAGCTCATTTGGGAAATACATAACTTAACCTGAAGAAACTCTGAGATTTTGATATTATTAAGCACCATCTAATTCAGGGTTCTAATAATAGCTTTTCTGAATTTTTAAAGATAGCAATTATTTAAATTGATTATTATAAGAGTATATAATGTAATCAGTTACTTCTGAATTGCATTTATTTTAAACCATTTCTAACATATGACTTTGCTGTCTCCTAATAGCTATGGCATATTAATGTAAGGCCTTAGATATGAATTCTTATGAATTTATGCATTAAACAGGTAGATGACGGCTGCAGTAAACTTAAGGTGCACAACTTTGTCCAGAGGCAGTATGATTAAAATAGCAGAAACAGATAAATGTAAGAGCTAAATTAAAGAATATATGAGTTAGCACACAACACCTTTCATCTTCAAAAATGAAAATTAAAATCAACATGATAAATAAGTGTACACATGATAGAATAACCCAAAGCAAGATGATTGAGAAGCTCTAAATCAAGATGGAAAGTAACAGAATATATTAGCTAAAAAGCTCAAATACATCGCTAGAGGGAGGGGTCAATGGTCTGAAACGGTGCTGTAGCAAACTGTTGTACACATTTTAAAAAATATTAGTTATGCTTCTCTCATACAGCAGAATACCATTCCTGCTTTATCCAAGAGAAAAACAAAGTACATCATCAAATTTCTTTATACAAACAGTAACATTATGGTAATATTTTTCACACAATCTCAAGCTACACATTCCCAGGGTGTCCTTCAGTAGAAGAGACATAACAACTATATAACCAAGGAACACATGACCCAGAAACGCTTCCAGTGGCATGAATAAGTCTCAGAATCGTGTTGCCATGTGAGAAAAGCTAGACCCACAGAGTACATGACACACGGTTTATGCAAATGTGCTAAAATATGCGATGCTAATTATACATCAAGTCAGAGGAGTGACTCCAGTAGGAGCAGAAATCCACCAGGAGAGGGTCACTGGAAGCTTTCAGTGATAATGGAAGATTCACACAAATCTGCCCTGGTACCTAACTGCCTGCTCACAATGTTTTACCACACACACTTACCATTCATAATTACTAGTCTTTTGTTTGTCTCTTTAAGACTCACTTCTCATTTCCCTCAGCTTTGCAAAAACATACCCCATTGTCCTTTTGGACCACATGATTCTTTCTGTTGTTGTTGTTTTTGATACAGGGTCTTGTTTTGTTTGTTTGTTTGTTTGTTTTGTTTTTTGTAATGCAGGCTGGCCCTGAGCTCACTATATAGCCCAGGTGAGCCTCAAACTCATAGCAATCTTCCTGCCTCTGCCTCCTGAGTGCTGGGATTATAGTCATGAACCACCAAGCCTGCACTGCGGTATGTGGTTTCTGGGGCTTGAACTCAGAGCCTTGTGCTTACAAGGCAGATGCAAAAACCACTGAGCTAAATCCCGGCCCAACCTGATTCTTATCCCCAAGAACATTTCTATTCACAAAGTCTCAGTGAACTGTGCACATGATCACTGTCAGCTACACTGCAGCTATTTAAGCAGAGACACCATTTTTAATAATTTTAATTTATTACAAATATGTAAAAAATGTTTTAATGAAAAAAATTGTAAGGCCAAATGGCAACAGCAAACACTGGGCTTTTCCCGTCGAGTTGGCGGAGCTGAGTATTCACCTCCCCCTGCAGCAAGGCCCATGTTGGGGAGGCCACAGCTCCAGGGTGCCCCCTCTCTCTCAGGAACCTACTTTCCACACCCACGTCACCTCCCCAGGTATTTCAGCTTGTGACAGCTGAAAAAGTAGAGACTGTGGAGATATTAGTGTACGGTATAGATGAGAGGTATTGCTAAGCATTGAGCTTTATAAATTGGATTAAATATAGTTATTACTGTTTATGAAAATAAGAACATCTGAAAGAAGAAAGTAAATGCTAACAAAAGTTACTATTATCCAGGCACAGAACTGAATGTCCCTTCATTTCATGTAAGGTTGCATACAGTTAACATTTTTCTTTTGGGGAAGGAGTACCCAGGATCAAATTCAGGACTTTTCACTTACTAGGCAGGAGCAGTGCCACTGAACTATATCCCCAGATGGTTAAACTTATTTTTACTGTTGAAAAGTTATAAACAGTGGGTAAAGAACATATTATTTAATGTATACATAACATTCTAATTAAAATATCAAAAATTTCACTGTAGATAGTCATTCCAACTACCATAACCAAAAGGAAATTGCCTCTGCACAAAGTACAGACTCATTTTGGACCACATACCTAGTCCATGGCCAAAGAGAGCTGCATGAGCCCGGAGCAGATTAGTATTGTGCATCGTAACTCACATGCAGCCAGCTCCAGGTTATCACGTTCTCAATCAGTAGGAGGGAGGTACTCCTTGGAATAAGCAGTACAGGAACAGGTGGAGAAAGAGCTTCTAGTCATCATGACTTCTTAGAATTCCGATCTTTTTTGTAGATCTTAAGCCACAGAATTACCATATCATGGAGTACCAGAGTTTAAATACTCCTGTGATAATTCTTCCCATATCTACTGGCTTCTTGTGTTCCATTCAGGAAACAGGTAATATTTTAATTGTCTTTGTTATTCTATGCGGCAAATAATATTGTAAAACTAATAATATGCTTCAAAAAATTT
>PVIR01030161.1:0-20479 GCA_004026965.1 Petromus typicus
TCCATGCCCAGTATTGTTATGTGGTTACCAGGGATTGAACCTGGGTCCTTGCGCTTGCAAGACAGACGCCAGAACCACTGAGCTATATCCCCAGCCCTATTTCTTAAGAAATACACAATTGCTCATCCTTAGCTATAGTAAAATAATTTGAAATGACCAGAACTTAGATACTTTTAGAACTAAACATTTTAATAATCCAAGAACTATGCAAATAATCTGAAAGGCAAAGTGACTCATTTAAAAATAATTCAAAATACATTCAAATTATAAATTTTGATTAAGTGGGCTACATAAAAAGTAAAAGAGTTACTAAGTGTTTAAAAGAAGATTTTAAAATAACTTTGTATTTTTCTCTGACCTGTTTTGACCCTGAGAAATACAATAAAATGCTTTTGTTGCAGACTTATTTGTTTGTTTGTCTGCATCTTTTTATTTTGAATATGTATTTTTCCAGAGTCCACTCAGCATACTTATATCAGTGTGTCAGACTTTAAAATGGTTAAGACATGAGTAAACTCACAGCTGTCAGAGTCTACGTAGCATCAGGAATGTGTCGAATGAGCTAAGAGATAAAAGTTATTTCATTATAGTTATTTAAAATGTTTACTCTGTTCCCTGTATGTTTGTTTCAATATTGAAGATTGAACCAATGTATTTAAAATTGTAATTAAACTTTACATTGGAAGTAAAGTGCCTTAAAAATAAGGCAGATGCTGTTGTAACTTTGGTCTCCTCCAGAATTTGTATTGAAATGTTATGCCCTGCACACTTGAAGTGTTTCAGTGCAGGTGATTTAGGCTGTGAGGACTCCTGCTTCACTGGATTCAGTCTGAACTCACTTTCTGCTCTCCGCCCTAAGAGGACCCTCAGCAGGTGTCGTTCCTGAGCCTTCAACTTACCAGCCTCCAGGACTTGGAGAAATACATTTCTTTTTTGTATAAATTACCCCGGGATGTTGTGCAGCCCCAAAGGACTAAAACGAGACTTTCTGACATTTCAAAGAAACTCATACTTTTTGAATAATACAAATCAAAATGACATTTTTAGTCAGACGTGAATTTTATACTACCAAGACTATTACACACATTAAATTGTTTTATTTGAAACACAATGAGAAAGAGATATTTTAATGAGCAACTTGTTTGTCTAATGTTATATATAATACAATAGGAAAACTAACCATATATTGTGAATGACTGATTATTCATAATATATTGAGTGTCAGATGATTTTAGATTATTAATCTAATCTTTAAATAAATTTTCAAATATATAAATAATTTTAATTTTACCAAAAGTGAAGAGCACTGATAAGTTGAAAAAATCTAAAAAAAAATCACTGTAATGCACTGATTGCATGTTTGTGATAGCTAATGGAAAATATAAACACAATATTATTAACTACATCCTATATTTTCTTAGTTTTTACCTAATATCCTTTTCTTATTCAAGGTTTCCATCCAGGGTCTTTTAAAACCATTTGTCATCTAACTTCAGCTTTTCCTGAGTGTGAAAATTTCTCAATTGTGGTTGTTGTTTTAACCTGGGAAGTCTCAGGCGTGATATTTATATACTGTCTCATTTGGATTTTCTCTGGTATTTCCTTAATGACTAGAGCAGAATTGTAGGTATTAGAAAATAAAACTATACAGATTAAGTAGCATTTTATCACATACTGTATTACTTGGGATGTTGCTTTGACCTTACTTACTATACTATGTGACCATTTGCCACCAGGTTGTTCTTTCTCTCTCTTCATTTAGAAAGAACACAGCTGGGGATTTAGCTCAGTGGTTCCAGTGCCTGCCTTGCAAGCGCCAGGGCCCAGGTTCAATCCCTGGTAACTACATACAACAATGCTGGGTGTGGATACTCACGCCCACCAACAATGAGTACCACATACCACAGTGCTGTGTGTGGTGGCTCACACCTGTAATCCAAGCACTCAGGAGGCAGAGGCAGGAGGCTTGCTGTGAGTTTGAGGCTGAGCTCAGGCCCAGCCTGAACTATGAAGTGAAATGCTCTCTCAAAAAAAAAAAAAAAAAAAAAAAAAAAAAAAAAAAAAAAAAAAAAAACAACTCACAATGATTCATGCTTTTCATGCTTCAGAAGGGTGGGATGATGTTCCAGCTTTGCTAGGCTCTTTATCTATGTAACTTAGTTCTAATTCTGCTATAAAATGATCATCTCTCCTTTTGGATTTATTTGTTTCTATAATAATGGTCAGATCACTATAAACTCATGTGTGTTAGCTTTATGCTTTGGGTAGTAATACAATGTTACTTTATGTTGTAGTACAAATTGTTTTTAGCCTTGACTACTGGCCAGTTTTTCAATTAGCTCTTATATCACTACTCTTTCCTCAGAACCATGAGTATTGCTTTGTGTATTATTTGAAAGTTTATGTGCGTGTGTGTGTGTGTGTGTGTGTGTGTGTGTGAACTTGTGCCCACATGTGTGCTTCTCTGTTTTGTGGCACTAGAGGACGTTCCAGGATTATCTTTCCTGCTTCAGGTCTGGAAGCAATCATTCATTAAAGGAGACCTTCTTTGTTATAACTACAGAATGCTGTCAGAAACCAGAACTGAACACTAGATTTGCTCTTTGCTACTTTGGTGTGGTTGACTCTAGAACCCCTCAGCCATCAGATTGAGGAAATATGTGCTTAAATACTCAGCAGCTAATAAGCTCATATGTATAAGTAGTCTTATATGCAGCCATTATACCTGCATTTGAAGTATACCAAAATCTGTAATTCAAAGGCCTTACCATTTGGATCATTTATTCTTTTCTGCTTATTAGTAACTTTTTTGACCTTTCGTTCTGCCTCCCATTTAACTACCTGTCAAATTCCGTTGTACACACATAGAGGTTGAAGAGCTCCTGTAAAACATTAACAGCTATCTCTTTTTTTGGTTTTGTTTTGCATTTGTGTTTAAATTTTACCCTCACTGATTATCTTTTTACATTAGTTTTGAGTTATTATGTTTCAATATATTTATTTTAATCCATTTAATAAGATGGTTTTTAATTAGTATTCTTCATTCAGGTTTACAATACTTATTAATGACTGGCTTCCATTATATCTATTATGTCCAGTGTGTGCTGACTCAACAAAGAAGCATCAAAATAAAAATTACTAGCTGCACTTCAAGGTCTTGGCTGACAGAGAACAATAGGACTCTGAAATGGACATGCATGAGCCAGAGAGGCCCAGAGACCTGAGACGTGGCTCAGAAAAAGGATCCAGGTATAATGGTAAACACAGGCCCAGCCCCTCAGCCCAGAGGCTCCTGATTCATGGAGAAAGTGAAGTGATGGCTTCCCAGGAGCCCAGGGCCAAAGACACTGGCAGCTGCTAGTTCCAGGAGAGTTCTACATTCATCACAGCCTCAAGTACGGAAGCCTTCTGGAATTCTCTCAGTAATTTTTCTTCAAAGAGGAACTCATTTTGAATCCCTAAGACAACCAGAGCCCAGGATGCTGTGCTATAGTGCTGGATTGAAAACAGAATCATGATTTTAATCCATATTGCCCTAAATCCCAGAAGCCTTTACACATCTCCATGCCCTGATCTTCAGGAACATTCCATCATGTTCACATGGTTTATGACATTGACTATTGCTGCAGCCATCAATTACTACCAAAATGCCCTTTGGAGAGGCCTATAGTCCCACCTTTGCCAATTCCTGTGGTATATGCCTATATGTGAAGACCAAAGATGCAGCTACTGTGGCCTGTGCCCTGTTTCTCAGTAGAGTTCATTATCAGTAATAATTATAGCCTATACTTCTGTCCCAATGCTGCCACTGAAGGAAATCGAAATCCTTGCCATTAATGATATTTGTCCAATGGGATCACCCCTGCACTACACAACCACCATGTTGCTACTGTTGTTAGCAGAGGCCCACTCCCCAACAAACCTTGTCTCAGTGGTATCTGAGAAACTTCCATAATGCCATGCATCACTGATGCCACCACTCAAATTGCCAAAATAGCCCCATGGAGGCTGCTGTGGAAGTCACATCCGTGGGGTTCACTAAGATGTCTCTTCTCCTGAATGGCTACTGGAAATGAAGAGGTCCTTCAGACCAACTGCTACACATAGCACCACATGTATCATCTGAAAATCTTCTAGTTACACTTGTCTGGACACTGTGCTCCAGTGTTCCACAGAAACCAAAGCTGATGTGCAAAGACACAGGTCAAGGAGATTATGAGAGCTACCTTAGACAGCTGGTGGAAAAAGCTCATCTGCTAGTTGCACAAGTACTGGAATAGATACATAGAGCTATAAAAATTAGTCTCATGAAAACACCAAAGGAACATCACAAGTCATTAGCCATAAATCTCAAAGAGAAGGATGTTGATGTAATTCTGAGCCAGCAATTCAAAAGAATGAATTTAATGAAACTCACTGAGAAACAACAGAATAAAAGCAGATTGAAAATAATTGAGGAGAGGGGATTTAGCTCAGTGGTTGTTGTGCTTGCCTTGCAAGGGCAAAGACCCAGATTCAATCCCTGGTAGCCACATAAAACAATATTGAGCATGGAGACTCATACCCACCAACAATCAGTACCGCATCCCACAGTGTCAGGTGTGGTGGCTCATGCCTATAATCCCAACACTCGGGAGGCAGAGGCAGGAGGCTTGCTGTGAGTTTGAGGCTGAGCTCAGGGCCAGCCTAAACTACAAAGGGAGACTCTGTCTCAAAAAAGTAATAAATAAAAATTTTTAAAAAGTAATGCATGATCTTATTGAGTGAAGAGATAGAAATCATGAGAAAAACACAAAGAGAAGAACAGAGAATTTAGCTTAAGCAATACTGCACCTACTTGGAAGAACAAAGGCTTGAGTTGAATCCCTGGTAGCACACACACACACACAAAAAAAAAAAAAATTAAAAAATCAGTAAGTTAAAAAATGGACAGCAACATTCTTCCTTCGCTGCTTGAGAATGCAACCATAAGAGGATCATTCTTGGATTTAGGATAAGCTGCTGTGTTTCTTGGAAGTCAAACACACATAAACAAGATATAACTTCAGTAGCTTCTCACCCTTAGACTACAGCAAGTATTCAAATTATCATGCAAAAGTTGTATTAGGTTTGCTCTCCATGTCCTACTGCTCAGGGTTAGCCTGGTTAAGCCATCTGATGATGGAATAGTCTCTCTAAAATTGGTGTCAAATTGCCCTTAAATCTTAGTTATCTGATAGTAAAAGGATAAAGATTATTTATATATTTGTCTATCTTTTAAATTATTATTTACTGTAAAATAGAAATAATATTTCACAAGATTTTTTAAACTTTGCTTTTACATATGTTTAATATGGTAAAATGCATATTTTATTAACCCTCCTAAGTTATGTACAGTCCACATTTGTTTGCTAGAGTAAAATTATAAGGTATTTCCTTAATTAGTGAAAATATAACACATAGGAGTACAAATGAAGATACTTGCTTACATAAAAGAGAAAACACATTACTTATAACAAAGCAATTTGTTCTAAAGGCATTGTAAATATTTATTCATATAATATCAACCTGTAGAATCCCCCACAGAAACCATCCTGATCATTTATTCACTAAGATTTGTTAGTAGAATAAAGAAAGGAACATTTAATTCCACTCATGAGAAGATGAGTTGATCTACTCAGAGGTCAAATGTGAATGTCCTCCAGAAGGAGAATTGACTCAGCACATCCCATACACCATTTATTTTTTATAGCTAAGGAGCCCTCAGTAAATTTAAGATTGAGAATATAGCTGTAAGTGTCTATTTTAAAAATTAGCAAAAAAAATATGTAGCATCCACAAATTCAACCATCTGTCTATTTGATTTGTGTGTTTTGTATGCTATAATTGTTTTCTATTTCTCTGTCAAGACTTACAAAGATTTCCGGGTACACTTCTTTAATATCAATAAAATAGGTCAGTCAGTATGTAAACTCAAATGAAACTAATGAAGGAAGACTGCCCGTGTACTTTGGCTCTTCTTTGCCTTCCTAAATGTTTCTGCCCTGCTGAACAGAGACTTTCAATAGAAAAATGAAGCTATTGTGTAGATGTTTAAATCGTGTTCACTGACCTAGACCAAAATCATTAATATAATTCCTAGTCATATACTTTGGCAGATGAGTGTGTGAATAAAAATGAATGTCATGTGGAATACAGGGTGACAGCACCTTTCTCAACCAAGTAGTTAATGAAACTATGTCCCATCTGTTCTGGTAGAATTTTGAAGGGGACATTCCTTAATAATAATATGAAATGCCTTGGGAGTAATATGACTTGGTATTACACTAGGACATTAAAGTTCATTTATGCTTGCTCTAAATTTATAGGCAAAATATAGAATCCAATATGGGATAAATCATTCTGCAATGTCTTTGGTAATTTAATCATTGCCTAATTGTTGCACACTGAACAGTTAATATAGGAAAGAAATAGAATTCTGAAGTAGAACATGAAGATTAGTCACGTAAATTAACTACAACAACGCAAAGACAAAAATTTGCAATATTATGATTATCTCTCTACAAGCACATCATGCAGAAATGAACATTTGTACATAATATCTGAGATAAATATAGAATGGTTAAGTCAATGAAATATACCTCATTTTATACTCATTGGCAGAAAATTTTCAAAAATTACTTAAATGTTTTAAAACTCGCAATTTTCAGTCATTCTCATTCATCTTTGTCTGATTTATAATGTGGAAACAATGACATACATCCTCATTTTTACATAAAGGTTACAATTAAGAAATAACTATTTGTAAGATGAATTCATTTCTTCCTTTTTCAAATTAAAATTTTCAAAGGAGGAGACTGAGAGAGAGAAAAGCCCTGACTTGCTAATTCAGAGAATAGATAAGGCCCGGGAGAAGAGGACATCTACAAAAAGAGAAAGACTTAAAATGTTTCTTTATTCCTTAAAACTATAGTTGGGAGCTAAATATGGGAAGAGTATAAGATTATTAAATAAATCATATCTGAAATCATCTAATATTTTTGTCCTAAGATCTAATGTTTGTGATAAAAATTTTTTGAAACCACTCTGATGGTGAGTGACATTTAGACAATTATTTATGAGAAGAAAATAATAAATGATGGCAAAAAAATTGCTGAACTGCACTCTGGACACAAAGACATGTAAATGAGAGCATGCAATTATACAACACTGAGTATCAAAAACACTAGAGACAACCACACCAAGTGACTTTCAGACAGAGAAAATAGGTCAAAACTCAGATAAAGCATGCATCTGTAACATCAGAATGTTGATATCTGAATTGTTCCCATTTTAACATTAAATGTTAATTTTGTGTATGTATATGCAGTTCAAATTGTCATTTAGATAAACTTTCTTTCCTAACTACCTAAAAAAGTGAATAGCACAAATGAGCAGCTTTTTTAAGACTCAATTAAATTAAAATTAATCACACTATTAACTAAACACGATTCAATTGTCTATTTGAGAGTCTTTCCTTTTGATATTAATAGCTTTTGAAGGGGTTTCAAAAACAGTTCAATATATTTCAGTCTCCTTGGAGAAAGATCAACACAAAAATTCATCTTGTTTAGGCTTCCTTCACAATAAATCTTTATGAAAAGAACATTCAATGAAATGCTAGACTGGAAACTAAAAAAAATCTGGCAACCGTTAGTGAATTTAGGAAGACATAAAGCTGAAGTGTGTGTGTGGGGTCATGCGAGAAGCTAATACATTTAAAATATATATGAGTGCACTTATAGCAGGAATTCATATCTATATATTATTAAATATGATGGAAGTAACTTTCAATTTTCAACATTTATTTATCAAAAGTTATTTATAAGTCACAAATATTGTGAGATCACCATACACCCCTGACTTTTGCAGAGCCAACATGAGTTTCAGTGGGCCTCCCCATTTCTGTACTCATCATATCCTTGCCCTTCAATAGGGATTTAGGCTTCAAGACCCTCTTTGTGTCCAAGCAGACCTCTCTCCCTATCCCCATTTCTTACAACCTATTTCTGCCCACTTTCTCTAGTGTTTTCACAAAATATCTCATGCTTTACTGTAGCTTCCTGAGCGAAGATCTCATTTCTCACTGCTCCTCCCTCCTTGACTTCTAATCGGTCTATTTTTGCCACTCATTTGATCAGAACTAGCACTCACAGGTCTGATTGAGAGAAAATTGTTCTTTTTCACCTCTGCAATAAGAGATGTTCATCAACATACCCCATGTCTAACTTACTCCTGAGGTACTTACACTCTCACCTACATATCTATAAATATGAAAAAATACAAACCAAATCCAGATTCATACACATCCACAGGTGTACTGAATTTTTATGTAAGAAACATGACCTTTGCTGCTGAAGGACTTAGAAAGTCATCAAAGGCACCACTCAGTTTTCTGCTGATAAACCAGCCCCATTTTCAAGCTGAGGCCCTTTTGCTGAGAGTTGTGCTCATCCCAGACTGTGGCAAGAGCGTTCATTCTTCCAGAGTAAGGCTACTTCAGCCTAAGTCCTCCAGCTGCTGCCTGCCTCAGTGAACCTGGGAGTGGTTCAGTACTCACCGACTTTTAGTAAACAATACTATTTCTTTCTTTTGCTTTTATTTCTTTTTTTCTGTAGATGTCAGTTCTGCATCATCTCTTCCTTATTCTGTGCAGACATTTCACAAAATCCATCTTGTTCACACCTAATCCAGTTGAGTGCTACTCCTGGAAAACTCTGACTGATTCAGAAATATATCCCTTATGGTATTTCTTCTGATGTCCTAGCTAGTTGCAAAATTTAGTATACAATAGTGAATATTTACATGGCTACTGATATAGAAGCTTGGAACAGTATGCCAATTATAACAAGAACTAATTGTGCGATTTCAGGGCACTATTTCAGGCTTCAGTTTTTCTATTTTGCTAAACAGGAACATCTCACACTGTATTACTGTGTGGAGCAGAATTCCAACTTAAACACCCATTAAGTGGTAACTTGAAAAGTCATTTATGAAGAACCAGAGACCATTAGGGAATCGGTTTTGAACACTTGGGGAAAGTACACACTGAAATAGAATCTTCATATTTCTCTCCTGAACTAGGGAAATGTGAATGTGAATAGACAGTAAGAAAGATTGACATGGTTGACAGAATCTGCTGGAACTACTCCTTCAGAATTTGCACTTTCTAGAAAATACGGCTCTAAAGTCCTCTAATGCTCTCTTAGATCTCATGAGGTCTGATTTCATAATTTCACAGAAAACTTATCATTAGGACCTCTGCAGACCATGGGATTCTAAAAGTTAAATTGTGACAAGTTCAGCATTTACATATAGAAAGGACCTCATTTACATGTCTCCTTTGTCTTGGTCACTTAAGGAAATTAGTATTGTGGGCTCAGACTACTAATTCTTAACCCAACTTAAGCAAATAAGAATACACACACAGTAATTCAGAAATTTGCAGTGCATAAGTGTAATGAAAACAGACTTAGAGGAGGTTACATGTGTGTGGATATTTATCTATAATACTGTCCTGTGAAAAAATAATGTTGCCTTTAGTTGGCTGTTAAAACAAAACCAAGGACATATACAGTGTCAATATTTAATGCAAGGCAACATCTGTTTAGTTTAAGAGTACCGTGACATGCATGAGAGAAGAGAGTCTGTGAGGTCACAGATGTCATTTCATATAATCTGACTTTCTTAAAGATCGGATGCTAATTTAGGTCAGTAATAAAATGATGGACCAAGTACCTTCAGACAGTAATTTAGTGATTCAAGAACCAATGTAGCTTCATTTAAAGGATGATCTATAATTTAAGTTAAAGTCATGATGCATTTCAAGTATTATTGATGCTTGAACAAAATTCACAAATCAAAGTGGCATTTTCTACACCAAAAGGAAAGTAGCCAGGGAAAGTCATTAGCAGATATTTGTATTCTGAGATATTTTGTATGAACAGTGACTCTCTACAAAGCAAAATTTATTTAGCAGATTGAATTATTCAGAAATTCTCTAGAAAACTAGAAGAAATAAATTATAAAGAAATAGAATATGAATTGAAACCATGTCTAACAATATGATCATGCACCAAATATGCTAACAATAAACTGCTAAATTTAAGAGAATAAATAGGAAAAAAAAACATTAGAAATAAAATAACATGGCTTAAATTTAGGAAATTTTAATTAGTCTAAGCATGAGATTCTATACTTTAGAAAAATATTGACAGTTTATAGAATTTCTCCATAAGCCAGGAGTTGGTAAACTGTGCTCTAAAAAGGCAAAGAGCAAATAATTTAGTTTAAATCTACCTATGTTTTCTGACTCATAGTAAGAGTCAAAGACCAGACTTGGCTGTCAGGCTGTAATTTGTAAATCCTTTTTTAGTATTCTTGAAATAAAAATGTTGACACCTTGATCAGAGGGATGCAGCAGATGAGGTAGGATAAATGAAATATCTTCCTAAGATAACAAGTTGAAAAGAACAGAAAACCCAATCACCAGAATCTAGGGTATCACATACCTTTTAAAGAGGAATGAAAATACCTGTAGATGAGGAACTTACCTGATTGAATGATCATATGGAAATGTAATCAATACCGTACATTCATTTCCACCATTCTAGCTGATACAGCTCATTTTTAGTTTTTATTATTTCATTTGCCTTCTTGCCCTATAGTCCTCTTTACATAAAAATAGCTTATAGTTTTTAACAATAATTTCTATCTTTAGGTCATGGATGTAGCTCAGTGTTTCTGACACCTGCCTCACAATAATTTCTATCTTTATTTTATCCAATTTAATATGATACATGGGAAAGAATGGGTAGTTACAATGTGATTTTTGTTTGTTATAATTATCCATCAAGAGTTATTTGGCAAGGCCTAAATTGAATGTAGAAAAAGTATCTAATTTATAAATAATAGACTGGTTTAATTGGAGATATTCTAACAGGAATTGACATTACATCTACAGAAATGAAGCAAAAGGCTTCAATTTATTTTAGTATTTCCACTCCACAAATCAGAAAAAATATTTTTTAAAGAGAAGAAAAACCATGAGTATGTTCTTTGGCATTCCAAAATATTCTTATTTGGAATGTTAATGGCAATCACCACACATTGCAGTGTTTCATCTAGAAAATAATATATTTCACTTTCGATCTGATAGTCTACTACAATGTCCTTATTCACATTTGAGTGACAAAGGCAGACAGAAGAGAAGTCTGTTCATTGATACAAAGACTTCCAGTGGATAAACATCCTGATATTTTGATGTTCTGGAGCAGACATATTATGCAAAATGTTCTACTTCAATAGATGTGATTCTAATATTCAAATGATTTGTTTCTAAATGAACTAACAAAGTAAAAAATAAAGGAGAGAGAAATAATGTAGAGGAAGTAAATAATGTTTTTGAAATGACAAAGGGAGTAGAAAGAAATAAAGAGAGATGTATTTCAAAATGCACAAATGAACATTAGCAATTAAGATACAAGTGTCATAAAATAAACCAGGTGACAACAACAACAAAAAGCAAGGTGATGGACAAACTCTTTTTTTTTCTTGAACTACATAAAATATTTGTTTAGTAATTTCTTTCATTTGAAAGTAGCAGCAACAGTTCAAATTGATGTATATTCACAATCAAAACATGTTCATATGTTTGGTAGTGTAGCAACTTCTGCATATCATAGAAACTATCATTTTAAAGATCAAAGCACCATCATCTCAGAGCAACTGTGCAATGTAGTGCCTGTTAGCAATTAACCACCATTTTACAATAGCACTCACAAAAAGGAATTGAAATTTCAATACAATTAATTTTGATTTTCATTTAATGATCAAAACTGAAGCATTATGTTTATGCTACATATAACTGTTGTTTTAGTAGGATTGGGTTCCACTTTGACAGTATTATCCTCTGAGATAGCGTCATTACATTGCAGTGTTCACCATGAGAACAATGTTAAAATTAAGAGATTTTGTGTCACCTCTGAAAAACACTAAAGGTGCAGAGAGAGGCTGTTAGATTCTCTGGTTGCTTTTGCTACCTTCTGGTCTCCATGAACCTTTTCTCTTCTGGAAAGACCGCCGTGCAACCCTCCCTTGAAGCCAGCTGAGTACAGACTTTCCCCCTTTTGCTTTGGAGGTTGGGTGTCTTGTCTCAGCACCAAGAGAAAAACAACTAATCCATTATCTGTATTGAGTCTGCAGCCCACCTTGTGTGCTCATCTGAGTCCTCCAGTTTTAGCTTTAGGGTCAAGTGCTACCAGTGATACTTACTCACAGAAGAACTGAGTCTTTGATTTCAATCTATAACATAGACTAATCTCAGAGCCTAAGATCTCATCTTCATTGTTTTTAAACAAGACATCCATTGACACAAGAAAACAATGAGATCTAAAAAAAAAAAAAAAAAAAAAAAAAAAAAAAAAAAAAAAAAAAAAAAAAAAAAAAAAAAAAAAAAAAAAAAAAAAAAAAAAAAAAAAAAAAAAAAAAAAAAAAAAAAAAGACCTAACAATAAACACCACAAAGGAGAGTCACTTAGGGCAAAACAAAAGTTTGTAAATGTGAGTGTTTTGGCCCTCACTCTGCCAATTTTCTTTGACCTTGATCCTTTACTGATTAACATCTTAAGCATTAAAAAAAAATGTACTAGCTGAATAGCAGTTGTTCAAATGTTAGGGTTATTTTTATGAAAGCTCATCTCTTTGTGGATTTTAAAGTTATCATATAGTCAGCATTTTATTATGAATGGAGATTAACTGGTGAAAGAAGAAAAAAAGAACCTTTTTGGTAATATTCGAGTTACATTTTAACAAACTCTTAGTCAGACAGGCCCCTTTCAGAGAAGCTGTCTCTCCCACTGGCCTACATAAAATTGACAATTCTAACTTAATGTTGAAAATAATAGCATACTCACTTTGTACTTTCTTAAATAAACCTACATATGTATATAAAATATATAGATGATTACAAGTTCTTTAATTTTCTTTATACAATTAAGTTATGTATGTGTTTCCAAATATGTATATTTATGCTGTTTCTTTTAAATCAAACATTCTAAGCATTTAGCATTTAAAAGCACTTGAAATATTTACAAATAAACCTTATTAATCCAATTTTACAGGGAGAAAACTGAGGCTCAGAATATTTCTTCAAAGATAATTGTTTTGATTTCTGTTGGAAAACTTTACATTTCCTCTGCATATTGCTCTCTGTTCAGTGAAATATTGTGTGTTGTTTTTTTTCAGTTGTTTAAAATAGTCACAGCTTTCATAGACACAGGTGGTGATGTGTGTCAAAGAGCACTTGGCCCTTCTCTTCCTGCATGCTACTGATGCCTTTGCCTCACTGAGGAAGGAAATGATACATTATGCTGCATCTTATTACCAGCTTAGAAAAGCAAGACATTGCCTGGTAGCTTTTTGCTATAAACAGCAAACACAAAAAATAACACAAATAAATATTATGGTCATGAGTTTGCCCATGGCATAGAGAAAAAAAAAATATGTTGATAGATTTAATTTGCATAGTAAAATCAAATTTTTAGATATATTAAAATGATAAAAATAAGAACAACCTTAAAAATAATTTTCCCTGAAAAAGTAGTTATAATTTATGTGACCAAACATAACATTATTTTCAAAGAATGAACCATCTTACATAGTATCTTCCTTTTTTCATTCCTTCCTGCCTGCCTGCCTGCCTGCCTTCCTGCCTTCCTGCCTTCCCACCTTCCTGCCTTCCTCCCCACTCTTTTCTGAGACAAGGTCTATGCTGGCCTCCAGCTCTCAACGACTCCGAGGGTAGGATTTCATTTGTGGTTACCTCGCTGGCTTTGAACTGCTATATTTTTTAGTTGTGGTGAGTATAGGTAAATGTGTTCCCTACATTCCATCGTCTGACACAGAAAAATATCACTAAAAGAAATAAGTATACATAATATTGTGGAAAATAGAAATGTTGAATGCCATAAGTAAAATGCTGACTATTAGATGTCTTAAGTATTTGACAGTTAGAATTGTAAGTTAGATTGTAAGACTTAGTGTCAGGATCTGCACCTACTGATAAGCACCATACCTTATCAGAAGAAGACCCAGAGAGACTACATTCGAAGTCAGATTCCTCGAGCATGTAAAAGAAGACCGCTTTCAGCAGTCGATAGCCAGGCGTTTCTGGGCTGACCAGCTGGGCTACACTCAGTGTCGGCTACTGGACGCCAGGCTCTCCCAGGCTCTGCGCTCCTCAAGGTCAGCTGACCGAGCTACTCTCGGTGCTGTCCAAAGGGACGTCGGACTGGCTGGACCCCTTCCGGAGACTCTACCTCGCGACTTCACCAGACGACCGCCAGACGTCTGACTCCTCGCGTCGGTTCTTGACACCGGACTGGACCGGAATTTTGGAAATCCAGTGGTGCGAACTTGGGATTCTCAGATTTGGTAGGACTCCCCTTCTTTGGTGTGAACAGTATGTTGCAATATTGTGTGTTATGACCTTGTGCCTTGAGTAAAGTAGAAGTAAAAACAGCCTCTGTGTTGGGTCCTCCTTCCGGCCGTCCACTCTGCTCGCGACAGTAGTATTAGAAATAGTAAAGAAAGTTCAAAAGTATTTAGCGAGAAAATAAAATATTTCTGTCTTAGCTAACTGTGATTGATTTACTTTTCCTACTTTTCCTTTTGGGCATAATTCTGGACATTTATTCACTTAAAATCCACACTAAGGTTTGGAGATAGCAGGGTGTGTCCCCCAAAGCTGCCTCTTGCAAGAGCTCGGCCCTCAGGGGGCAACTTTGGAGGTAAACACGTTATTGGGAGCATCACTTTCAGAAGAGACTAATGAAGTTCTTACTACTGATTTCTGGGGAGATAAGGTTGCTATAAACACAGACAGATTGGTTATATGAAGGCTTGGATGTGAAATGATCACCAAAGACCAAGTGTGAATTCCTGTGGCACTATTAGGAGGTAGTAAAACCCTTCAGAAGTAGAGACTAGTCAGAGGAAAGAGGTCACTGCAGGTGGAATTTTGAGGAGTAAATATTGTCTCAAGATTCTTCATCCTTCTTTCATTCTCACTGCTTCCCAGGTGCCATTCACTGTGCAATTTTGCTCACCAATGAGCTTTCTCCCCATGACGCTCGGTGTTACTTCAGGATCAGAACCATAGAGAGCACTGACCACGACTGAAACCACTAGGCAAAATAAACTGGTCCCCTTTCAAGTTATTTTGCTCAGGCATCTTGCACAGTAGTGGAGAGCTGGCCACACAGGCCTCTCGGTCTTTACCTTCCTATCACAGAACATAAGCTCTTCTACATGTTCCTACCATGTGAGGCCAACCACCACGAGTGTCTCAGCAGAGCCGGATGGAAGTGAGCACTGTGAGCTAAATAAACTTCATTTCTTTTGAAAGTGCCTACCTCCCGGGTTTTTGTTATAGCAATGGAAGATAGACTAAAGCAGTCTTATGAATCTTTAGATCTTCAAATGCTGAATTCCATTTTAGGTTATTCCGCTAATTCACATTTTAAAGATTCTTTTTTCATCATTTTCCACATATAAATCATAATTTCTTTTGCATATCCTATTGTCTGTAGCTCTTTTTATCAAAATACTTCAGTAACAATAACATACATGGAAATAATCACCATTTTAAATTTTGTGTAATATAAACATTGGGATATCAATATATTTCTCATAATTACATGAAAATATAGTGAAGTGAAAAGATTTTACATTTGAAGTCATAAAACTCATGATTCTTAGTATCTTTTGTAAAAATAAAAGACAACTGAAAATAAGTGTTCCATAGAGAGTAAGCCAGGTTATCCAAAATAAGATAAAAAAGTATTTTTGTGTGTGTATGAGAGTGTTTTCTTGTGTTTGTTTACTGTGACAAATGTGAAGACTGAGAAAATATGCTGTGATCTCAAGAGTATATGTATTTTTTTTAAGCTTCAGAAACACTACGTCATAGTTAGGTGGGTGAAATACAGTCTGGGATGTCTGACTTCCTGGCCCTTGCACTTTTGTTTTGTTTTTCCCTTAATGCACATGCAACAGCTATTATCCTGCAGTGAAACTTGTCCTTCATTCTGTTTGCCAGGCAAACCCCACAGGAAAAATTAAATTTGTTTTTCTTTCACTCATTCATTTTTACTATTGCCTAAAATTTAAATTTGTAATAACTACTTGAATTAATTTTGTGAGGTAGCACAAAAGGATAAAAATACATACATAGAGAAGGAGGAAGGAAAGAAAAAATTCTGTTTTAATACTCATCTTCCTTCAATTAAAGAAATGAGAGTCGGGGCTGGAGCTGGAGCTCAGGTGTTGTTCATGTACTTAGCATACATGAGTTCCTGGACTCAATCTCCAGCACAAAAAAAAAAAAAAAAAAGGAAATGAATGTTAAAATAATTTAAAATAAGTAAACATGGAAATAAATTAGGGTCTTCATACATATGGAATTATACCTGTGGTTTATTCTCTTTTCATTATTTGATTAGACAGGCATTAAAATAGACAAAAAGGAAAATATTTTGTCACTTATCACTTTTTTCAATGTGGAATGTTATTAACAAATTATTCTAGCCAAGTAAAACAAACAACATACTTTCTAATGGTCTCTGTAATGTAAACTTCCAATTCTCTAACTTTGTTCAATTAAATGTGCAAACCTAATGTTGCATTAAATTTTACTTAAGGTAACTCTCACCTCTTTTCCCCATTTGTATTTTAAAAAGCTCTTAGTCTTGAAATTCTATCCTTATTAAGCAAATCTTTTCCAATAAAACTACTTCCTTGAATTGGATTCTGTGCCATATAAAACATTATTTTCTCTTCCTAAATATTTGATAAACATTATCTGGAACCAATTTACAAATTAATCATTTCCACGTTTATTAAAACCTTCTTAATGACTGTTAAAGAAGAAACATGCTTGTTTTTGCAGACATTATATAGTGTATTAATCTGGTACACCATGCAGAGAGGAAATAGACATTGAAGGCATAATTCATTGATTGTATAAAATGGGGGCCTGTTAGCAGTTTGGTGAAATATTCCCAGAATGCCGTTATAAATATAATAATAATTTTCTGGTAGAGAAGGCAAGACAGTTTGGGAGTGTGGTAAGAAGTTATGGATGAAATTCTCAAAGGGTGCTGTAAAGGCCCTAAGAAAGGCCTTCGGTGCACTGGACCGAGGTAAACAGCTTCAACTGATTTAGCACACAGAGATGCAGGACACAGTGATAGAGGGGGAGAGCAGCTCAAGACACTGCTGTCCTGGATTCAGTGTTTTATGAAGGACAAGGACATAATTCTGCCTAATTTGAGAATTTCCTTCCTGGGGGGGAACTATCTTTTCATTTTTTGACTAGTAAGTATATGTCAGTTTTAATACAACCATCGAATGGCTGTTCTCACAGAACTCGAGAATGTCTTATTTAAAGTGAAGCTCAAAACCTGGCTATACTTTTTTCTGCCACCCAGTAAGACATGAGTTTTCATCTCTGCTTCACCTTCTCAAGGATGAAGATACCCCAGTCAACCATTTTGTCCTAGAACTCCTGGATGGATCTTGACAATGACAGGACTAGAGAGAAGCCATAATCTGTGCTGTACTTGCTGCTCTTACTTCTGCTCTGAAGACAGCTCTACCCCACATATCTGACAACATGCAGCATTGCTTTAAAGCCCATATGTTGGAAGTGATTTTATGCAGTCATTTAAGCAGAACCTCCCTTTGCTGTCTGAAACTCAGCAGGGGTTGTTTGAGGGACTGGAGACTCACAGTTCTCTGGGTCAGACAGCTTTGGTGACCTCTTCAGGAGCCTTATGAAGATTAGCCTGTCATACCTTGTCAGGTAGAATGTGCTTTTAGAGGGAAGGGTTTAACACGTTCTTGTTGCTGTAGCATCTCTCCTCTCCTATCTTTCAGCTGTAATTTCCACTCTTTCCATCTCGTGGCCATTTTCCCAGTCAAACAGTTTGTCATTGTTTACTGACTGCCATGCAGCATCTCATGGCTGCAATGCTGCTCACAATTTCACCTCAGAGAGGAACATTCCATCTCCACAGTCACTTCAACCATAAAAATTGTGCTTTTCATTCAAAATTTAACACATATGTCATCTTTAAAAGATCTATAAAGGGAATATAAGTAATTAATTCTAATTATATTATACATGATATACATATATTGGTTGAATTACCTAATTATAAATGCATTTATTTCATATATTATATTTAATAAATTTAATATTTTATATTTAATGCATTTGATATCATATATTATATTTAATAAATTTGGACTCCACTGATATAGATAGATAGATAGATCTATAGATAGATAGATAGATATAGGTACAGATATAAGTGGAGTCCAAATATGTTTATTCAAGTCAAGGCTCTTAGTCTTAAGAGCTCTATGATCATAAACAATTTAACCTCTAGTGACTTTATGTAGAAAATTAGAATAATATCAGTACCTAAGAGGATATTTTTGGAAAAATGTTTAAATTGTGATAAAATGCACATGTACTAAAAGTATATCTGACACAAGCTAAGTGTTCTATGTTAGAAAAACTATTAGTATTGTTGAAGCTTAAAATCCTGGGTGTACTGAATGTATGATTACATGCATACTTAACAATTTTATAAGGCCTAAAATGAAAGGTGTTTTGGCCTTAATATCAGTGTCCTTTGCAACATACAATATATTTCCTTGTACACAGTATTCCACTGATAAAAACGTGTTAAATTCAATCATTAGTAAAAGACACTAAAGTAGTTTTTATTTTGAGCTCTTTCAGAGTGAAAACTTTTCTATTCCTTTGTTTTTATCTATATTTATTTTATCAGAAGTTCAAATTTATGTTTAGGTGCATGAATGAATCCATTAAAAATAAATAATGTTACTATGCAATATTTTCATTTTTATATATGCCTCCTTAGAATATCTATGTGGGAAATAATATTACACAAAACTCTATGGTATTCAATATTAAGTTACACAAAATTTTGTAGACATAATTACAAATTCTTCAGTAATACCTAGGAAAATTACTTACATTGAATCCATCTTAAAAAGTGAAGAAAATGGTCCTGGAACAATACATAATAAACAAATAATACTTGTTCTGTATTTAATGTAGATTTTTATGAAACTTAATTTCAATATTTATTGGAAGCCTTCAATATTATTAAATCAAAAATTTAAAACTGAAATTAGATTCAAAATTCAGACAACAAAAATCATAGCCCATTATATTAATGATAGTACCTGCTTCTTTACAGGTACTTTTCAGAGGAAAAACAATTTTAAAACTGTTTTCCTCTAAATTAAGCCTTATAATTCATTTTTAAGAAAATTATCTTTAACATGTTGATAATCCTGCAGTCTTACTCTGCCTGTATTAGAGATAAGGAAATTATAGTCAAGAATATGAACTTAAGGTCAACCAAGGAACAACATAGGTTGCAGAATTAAAACCCATGTAATTTTCCACTGTATGCTGTTTTAAGTGGTTTACAGAAAGAACTTTGCTTCACAAGTATGATTTAAGTCAAGAAAATTTAGAGAACATATTGTCTCTGCTACTTCAATTCATTTGAACTAACCGTTTTATAGCAGCAATTCAAGTAATAGTGAAATATAGCACTAGAAATAGTTAGTCCTTTGAGGCTAGAAAATACCACCCAAATGGCTCTTTTCTCAAAATGAGGGTTTGGGATTTGATAGCTCATAAATTCTACTACAAACCCTTTTATTGCTCAGATGTGTTAAAGGTTATTCTGTTTTGAGACCCTCTTAATAGCTTTACCTCTTCTTCACAAGTAATAATGATCACTATTTAGGAATGCGTTCATTGAATGTATGGAATAATTACCATGAAGCACAGGGAGTCTGGACCACTAACATTTAACACATTGACACAGTTTGTTCTAGCATATACTTCAGCACTGGGCAGAAACACTTAATAATTTAAAAAGGAGAAAGGAGAGAATGTGGGGAAAGGAAAGAAGAACATAGGACAGGAATGAAGGAGGATAATAAATTAAAAGAGGTGAAGTGTATATGAGGCAGACACTAGTAAAAAGATAGGAAAATCATAGGAGAAAGAGGGGCAAGAAAAAGGCTAATTCCTGAAAGACCAGTCTTTGAAATAGCAAAATCCCTCACTCCCTGAGAGCTCCAAGGCATTACAAGCAACTTTTTTTTTTCTTTTTTCCAGTGCATGGTATTAAATCTAGAACATTCATACTGACCTAAAACCCCAGCAAGTTGAGCTCTAACTTTAGGTCTTTCTGCCTCAGCCTCCCACAGTGCTGAGAATTCAAGCATGCACCACCACAGCCAGCATAACCACTGTTGAAAGGATGTATCGTAGGAGACAGACGAGGGGATGGATCCCTTGCAAATGGGAAGGCCTCTAAGAGATCAATAGCCAAGGGAGGAGGGAG
>PVIR01030162.1:0-20527 GCA_004026965.1 Petromus typicus
CCTGTGCATCTTATCAGTGAACAAGAGCTCAGTGTTCAGAAACATTTTTGAAGCAACCTCTGAAACAATAGTTCTTAGCATTTCCAAATTTAATCTGTCTTCCTATGGTACCGAAGTGGGGGAAATGTGCTTATATTTTACCATTTCAAAAAATGCAGACTTAAAACATTTCAACTAATCTTGAGAAACCAGGACACATCTTTTTTAAATAAAGAGCCTTAAAAACTTGTTTTTCTTGGTTTACCTAGTATAAATAATAATCTAGCCCTTGAATTTAGAACTTCTGTGTTCCTCAGTGTCTCATGACCCGGACATCATATATTACATTTTAGCTCCATCCTAATTAACATACACACATGCATTATTTTAAACTGCATCAATTCAACTTCATCTCTTTTAAGTGTGGATCAGGATGATAGTGCCACTAGGAACATTTTTTAATGATATTAAGAATTTTTTCTGGGCCAGGAATTTAGTTTGGTGGGTCTGGCATCTGCCTGGCAAGCTCAAGGTGCTGAGTTCAGTCCCTGGTAACCACACACTGCAATGCTGGGCATAGTGGCTCACACCTGTAATCTCAGCACTCAGGAGGCAGAGACAGGAGGATTGCTGTGAGTTTGAGGCTAGCTGGGGCTACTTAGTGAGTTTGGGTCCTATCTGAACTACAAAAGCAAGGCCTTATCTGAAAAAAGAAAAAAGGAAAAAAAAAAGGATTTCTTTTTCTGATGGAAAATCTCCATTTAGCACAGTCTCAAATCTTAAGTCACATATTTATTTCAATCAAAACACGAGGTCCTGAGTTGGATTCCTGCTACCAAAAAAGAAATAAGAAGTAAGACAGAAAAGTGTTCTGGAGAATGTCTCCTACATAATCTGTTAATTGGCTCAAAAATATTTTTAAATCATGAAATATCTTGATGTCTCAGGCTATCCTCACAACCCTGGAGGGGCTTCAATTACTGTATTTCCCCAGAAAAAGCTGAACCACACATGGCCATTGTCCCGCTGTCACAGAGCAATGTTTTGCACGGAAGAACCAGAGGGATCTGTGTTGGGAGCCGTTTCCTACAGTGTCATGGCTGCCCATGCAGGAGAGAAAAAGTTGGCCTGATTTCTGGATCAGAGCCTGACATTGTCTACTTTCCTCAAGGATAATTACTGTCCTTTCCAGGTTAAATTAAGAACCTTGACACACCCTCATTTCAGGTTAAACTAAGAACCTTGACACACCCTCATGCCAGATTTAATTAAGAATATTGTCAGTGCACCCCTCCCACCAGTTCTTAACTTTTTTTCTTTTCTGTACAGGTGAACAAAGCTAGTCGGCTCAAGGGCAGCTCAAGGATAGTACTAAAGAAATGTATAAAAGAAGGCTGTTAAATAAACGTGGCGTTCATTCGGTATTGACTGGTGAACCCTTCCAAGTCCCGCTGTCCTGTCTTTACTTATTTCTCATCCTAAGCCCCTTGGCTCGGTCACCCCATTGCTCTGCCCGGCTGACACCGCCATACCCAGCGGTGAGACCCCGGCAGATCTGCAGATCCAAACTCGCTGTCAGGTCTCTCATCCCGCATCGGCGTGTTACCGATGACTTTGAAGATGCAAAACCGTTTCATACTCTGTCATTAGAGCATTCGTTCAAGGCAGCTTTCTCGATCTGATTCTTTCATTGGTTTGGAATAGTAACCTGATAACAGATTTATACCTTGTGAGAATAAATATCTAATACACGTTTTAATGGCTACATTAAGGAAGAAAAGACTGATATTCCTGTAAATCACGGTTGTGCCAGAAAGAGAATCTTGGAGGTGTAAGTTGGGAGCGCTTCCTTGGCCCACGCTGTGGATTTGTGATGACGAACAGCGCGCTGCTTTTTTCTCTTTCAGCCTCGGGATGGATGGCTTCGGCCAGACCGTTGGTGTCCTCGGCCGCCCTGCCCCAGCGTGTGGATTCCGCCCCGATGAACCTTACTACTATGGCTACGGGTCCCAGTGAAGTCGCCCTCCTGTCTACTCAGCTTAGAAGAAACCTTCCCAGACTGGGTTCACTGACCTTGGCCTTACACTTCAAAAGTTCTTCCTGTAAATTGATCATATATTAGGTTAATGTGTGTTTTGCTGTGTTAATTTGAAGGTGTATAACCTCCTCTCACAGTTCTGTTCAAGCTGGCTGACAGAAAAATGAGCACTCTCATGTTAGATACTTTTTGTTCTCATGGCTTAACAGAGAGATAACTTAAATTGGTTGATGAGAGTAGAGATGTCTTTAAATTTAGTAAAATTCGTTTTGCCTGGGTTGATAATCAATTAGGGTAATAATTTGTTTGTTAAAATTTAAGATACAACATCTGGTGCTTTCTGTATTTTTGAGTATAAGAACTTTAAGATTTCCTTTGATAAAGAAATAAGTAAGTGGGCCAGGAATTTAGCTCAGTGGTTCCAGCACTTGCTTTGCAAGTGTAAGGGCCCAGGTTTGATCCCCGGTAACCACATACGACAATACTGGATATGGAGACTGACACCCAGCAGTAATCAGCACCACATACCACGGTGCCGGGGGTGGTGGCTCACACCTGTAATCCCAGCATGCAGGAGGCAGAGGCAGGAGGACTGCTGAGTTGAAGGATCAGTTCAGGACCAGCCTGAACTACAAAGTGAGACCCTGCCTCAAAAAAAAGAATGAAAGAAAGAAAGAAAGAAATAGGTAAGTCTTATTTATATTAATCTAATTTATTGGTCTTTAAAGATAAATATAAATGAAATACATGTTTATAATAAAACATCTGAGTATGTTTGGCACTATTAGTTATATTTAGTAGATTGCTGATATATATGTGTAACATTGTGATGTATGATAAAAAAAATATGACCCTTAAATAAATTTTGGAACAACTCTTCTAGAGAGACAAAAAGTATCTGAAAACAGAAACACTTGTTAAATTATAAGTCACAACTTAAAAATTAGTGTTAAGTAATGTCTCAAAGTAATTGAGAGTTGAATTTATTCATACTTTTTAGGATATATAAAAATAAGTTGAATAAGAACAACTCATTTAAGAATTTTTTTAATTCTTACTGTAAACAATTAACTATTATTTATGTGGTATATTAATGGGTGTGTTTAAATGACCTAGTGATAATATTTTCAAGAGATGCTAAAAGGCTTGCTTTCCTTTCCATAATTTTTAAATGCCATTTTACTGTTTTTCCTATAAATTGATCATATAACACTATATCTTGTATGTGTAACAGTTGTAATCAGAATGAGTTTGTTTTGAAACAAACATGAAATGGTGCCTTCCTGTAATCTCAACACTCATAAGGCTGAGGCAGGAGGAGTTCCATGAGTTCATATGTACATATACACACATATGTAAGCGGGCCAGCGATTTAGCTCAGTGGTTCCAGCACACACAAAAGAACATCTTCATGAACCATATAGTCATAATCGAGACAGTCCACACAAGAACAGAACCTTAAAAGTGATTAGAAAGAAGCAAGGAGTCAGTTATAAAGAAAACCTGTTAGAAATATAGCAGTCTCCTCAACACAAAGCTTAAATGCCAGGAGAGCTTGGGGTGAAGGGTTAAAGCCCTAAGAGAAAATAATTCCCAACCCAGGCCAAGATCTCCTGCAAAACTGCCTTTTGAAACTGATGAGGAAATAAGATACTTTCAAGGCAAAAAGCTCCTAAATAAATTCACGGCCACAAAACGAGCACTCCAAAATATATTGAAGGTTGTCCTACAAAGAGACAGTGTAACTAACAGGGAGGAACTGTCTAGTAGAAGGAATGTTTTATATAAATATTCACTATATGTTCCAATCACATCTCATACAATCCTGAGAGCGTCTTCTTAGCACTACTATTTAATTCCAGAATACTTCTATTGCTCCAAAAAGAAGCCTCTGCCCCCTTAGCCAGCGCTCCCAGCCCCTGCCAACCACTCATCTAGTTCCTGTCTCTATGGGTTTACGTATCCCAGACATTTGTTACGGACAAAAATCATACAACGTGTGGACTTTTTTCATTTAGTCTAATTTTTTTCATTTAGCATAATACACTCATATTTCCTGTTGTAACATGTATGCCCTACTTCCTTTTTACAGCTGAGCAATACCTTATGCAGGATATAAATACACTTTATTTTTCCTTTGTCAGTCTAGACACTTTTTAGGTAGCAATAGAAGTACTCAAAGTGAAGCCAAAGGAAAATTCCGCCCAAGCCAAGAAGGAGGCAACGTTACATTTTCGCCACCAGGTGGAGCCAAAGAGCTCCGCCAGTGACTCCGGCTCCCTTCCGTCCGCCAACAAGGAAGCAACGCTATATCTTCTCCACCAGGGGGAGCCAAAGAGCTCCAATGAGTCCAGCTCCCCTCAGTCCAAACCAACAAGGAGGCAATGCTGCAACTTCTCCACCAGAGGGAGCCAAAGAGCTTCAGTGACTACAGCTCCCCTCCGTCCAAATCAACAAGGAGGCGATGCTTGATCTTTCCCACCAGAGGGAGCCAAAGAGCTCGACTGGCTCCCTCTCCCTGCTTTAAACCTGCGCATTTGTTCTGGGTTAACTTTTGGCATTTCCCTCGGCTCTAGTTATTCTCTCTAAAAGTCTCTGCTAGTGGTAATCCCATTTCCGTAGAATTCTTAATTACTGGCATCCTAAATTTAAAAGTAGAGGAAATTTTTTTTGCAAAGAGCGCTGCCGTTTACTCAGCAAGGCCGAGTGCTGCCTGGGATACCCGCCGCGGGTTTGGTGATCCGGAAAAGGGAAGATCAGATCTGAACAAAAAGCGCGGCGCGAGGGAGCGAGAGGCTCCGCCACACGGATGCGCTGAGTCTCAGGCAGAAGGCGCCCGAGGTCCGCGAGCGGCGCGCCTGACACCCTGGCACGGGGGCGGGCGAGGAGGGGCGGGTTCCTCACCCCTGGCGGGTGCGGCCTCGGCCTGCGGTGTTAACACACTTCCCGTGGGCGCTGACGCGCTGGGGACGGGCGGAGAGTGAGACTGAGGCCCTGGCACCGCGGAGGGGCCTCCACGGAGACGCGCAGCCATCGGGGCCCCCAAGCCCACCTGGAGCACCTCTAGGAGGGACGCATGCGCGCTTTACAAGTGAGAGGTGGGCGGGGGAGTTAGCTCAGTGGTTCCGGCGCCTGTCCTGCAAGCTCAAGGACCGAGGTTCGATCCCCCGGTCACCACATACAACGATGCCAGGGAGGTGAGACTCAGGCCCAGCAGCGATCAGCACCACGTACCACAGTGCCGGGCGTGGTGGCTCACGCCTGTCATCCCAGCAACTCGGGAGGCAGAGGCAGGAGGATTGCTGTGATGTGAGTTGGAAGCTGAGCTCAGGGCCAGCCTGAACCACAAAGTGAGACGGGAAATACTTTAGTCACTTCATCTCTCGATTGTAAGTTGTGGCAATTATCACGTTGAATCCGAGAAATGACTTTTGATAGTTTTTCAACGGCCATGTAACAACTTCTTAATGGCCAGATGAACGTTAGGGATGGGTGCCAAAGAATTCGTGTTGAGTGAAGTGGTTTAAATACTGTAAGAAGGCTCTCTCTCCACTCCTGAATAACCAGATTTAAAACACCAAGGAGCCCTCAGGCTCTGGAGATGGCCCAGAGGCCTCCGCCCTGTGGTCTTGGGTTCATGTTGCCCCTGAGGATTTCTGAGGGTGAGACCCAGATGCTGACTGCAGTGTACAGGAATCAGCGCAGGACAGTGCAGCCTGCCCGGATCTGCGTGTATAACGCGGAAGCCTGCACTCACATGTATCGAGAAACATTAAAATATGGCCAGTTCTAATCACAGAAATAAAGATAAGTCAGAAACAGTACTAAAAACCAGTGAGTAAAAATCTCACCAATTGCCTACACTCATGTTTGCATAAATAGGAATCTTTTGGATATATTGTATTAAAATGTAATAATTAATACATTCCTTTTACCGTTAGTGAGGCTCCTAAAAACTTTAACATTGCATATGTACAGAAGCTCTGTTCCTTCAGGATAATCCACCGTGATAATTGCCACATCTTACAATTGAGAGATGAAGTGACTAAAGTATTTCCCGTCTCGCTTTGTGGTTCAGGCTGGCCCTGAGCTCAGCCTCCAACTCACATCACAGCAATCCTCCTGCCTCTGCCTCCCGAGTGCTGGGATTACAGGCGTGAGGATTACCAGCGCTGGCCCAAGGCAGAAAGGTCCTTATTTATCAAGATTGCAGGGTGGGTTCGGTGAATTCTTTGTATCTAAATCATGAATATTTGTTTAGGACTTTTTACATAATTGCTAAGTTTCTTGATATGTATTTATTTTTCCTATAAGTTGAAGAAATTGGGCTTTTTCCATTTTATTTATTTATTTGGCTATGATTAGGGGTTAGAAAGGGTGTACAAATTGTATAAGAGCAAATAATTTAAATTCAATTGTTAATCTGGAGACTGCAGAAGCATTAAATTATAGTGATGACCACGACAACGACTACGTATCATACATTCTCAGGGTGACCCCTCCTTTTAAAATTTTTATTTTATTTTAATACAAGATCTTGCTCAATAGCTCAGGCTGGATTCTAATTTTCGGTCCTCCTGCCTCAGTCTCCAGATAGCTGGGTTACAAGTATGTGCCTATGGTTCGTCTCTTTCTTTTCTTTTGATTATTCTTCCTGCTACTGGAGTTGACCAAGGGCCTCCCACATGCTCAGGCAAGCGGCTCATCACTGAGCTCGATCTGCCTCCAAGGAGCTAGGATTTCAGCTGTGTTCCACTATGGCCGGATAGTTACAGCCAATAAAGCAGGTACCTTTCCCAACCATTAGAAGTAATCAGTTAACATTCCCATATCACTTTTTGCTGAGCATTTTCTCGCTCCCCTGGAGAATCAAAATCCCCGACAGCTGCGGCATTGCCTGCACGGGCCGTCACTCTTCGAGTTCTCACCAATCACCGTTCTCCTTTTCTTCTGTCCGGCTTCTTGACTACAGCGCTTGTTTGAGGCTACTCGCGGCCATTTACAATGTGGGCGGAAGTGACGCCAGACTGTGCGACTAAAAGCCACCTGAAAGTTATTTGTATCTCATCACTGCAGGGGTTAGCGTGGGCTCCTCGCAGCCCTCAGCGCTCACGGGGGCCGTGAGTAACCCTCACGATCACCACGGTTGCCCACACTTAACATGGCGCCTGCTCTTTCTCTGTTCCGGTCCGCTCGCTTCCGTGGTGGCGTCAGCCGGGTGGCGGCAGGCGTTCGGTTCATTTCCGGGCCGTCCCGGCGGCGTCTGAGCTGCGGGCCCGGGAGAGTGTAGGTGCCTTGGCCGCAAGCTCCCGGGGCGGCGAAGAGGGTGCGAGCCCGGGAGACCCTCTGCCCTGCCCGCTGCCCGCAGGTGAGCAGGCCGGGCCCGGCCGGGGGCCCGCACAGCGCCGTGTCCGCGGCCCCGGGCGAGCAGGCCTTCGTCGGACCCGGGCCCTGCGCTGGCGTTGGCGCGTGACGCTTTGCTTTTAGGATAAAGAGGCGGCGGCTCGGCTGCGTTTGGGGGTCGCTGCTGCCGCTGAACTCATGCTTGGTTCCTGTGACCCTGAAGGTGGTTTATAGGGAAAAGTTAAACTGCGCCCTGCAGAGTGGATTGTGAGTGTTCAGAAATGAGGCGCCTGAGACCCGGACCTGGGGGGTGCCCTCAGGATGGGCGGTCCGGGCTGTGTGCCCCAGCCTGTCCGCGCACCCCTCTCGTGGGCTGTCAGGTTGCAAACCATTTACATGTGTTTGAAAGTGAGATCTGCTGTCCATTAATAATGCTCCTCCCTTAAAGGGGAGAGGTCTGGAAGAGGAAGCAAAATTCACAGGTGGAAAGAGGTGGTTTATTCACAGGTGAAGGCTAATTTGAGGGCTACTGAGAGTTGCCCTTGTGTATTGTGTCTGAGTGGGAAATTTAAACGGGGCTCGTGCCTGGAAGCTGTAGCCCTTGAAAGTGCTCTTTTAAAATTCTGATTTTCTTTGCTTTCCTTTTACCTCTCTTTATTTCTTTTATCCTACCTCAGGACCTGAACCAGATCAAAGAAAAGGCTAGGGGTCACATTATCCTTAGACACCAAAGCATCCATCAGTGCCATTGTCAGTGACACGTCCCAGCCAAGGGACCAAGGCAAGCTCATGGCTTGCTAAGAAGTGAACTGAGAGATACCTGTCCTCGGAGGGCACAGGTTTCTCAGTTGCCCGAGGATCTAGACCGGGGCTTTCCCAGTCTGTGATGCTATCTAGAGGCAAATGAGTGGAGGGAGATAGATAAATAAGGATTATTTATTAATTTTGGTTTTTTGAGGCAGAGTCTCTGGTTTCGAACTCTGTTGTTCTCCTGCCTTAGTCTCCTGGGAGTACAAGTGTGGGACACCACACACGAAGACTCTGGACCCAACATTTTATTATAGAGCAAAGGATAAATTCTGCAGAATGTCTGTGCTGTGATGTTAGAGTATCATCTGCTACTTTCTTGTGACTTTCATGTTCCAGATAACAAGGATTTTGTGTCTTTACCCTCAAAACAGGAGAACGTTTTGGAGTCCAAGTGTTGTTTGTCTTACATTTCCGTGTATTCATTGTAGCTGAGTTATAATTAAGGAGCCCTTCATAGCAGTTGTGTCTCTTGGATTGGTTGCAGCTGTGTGGGGAATTAGACTTGGTCTCAGATTGTGGTTATCAGACCAGCTTTTTGTTTTACTCCAATAAAGTTTGCCCTAGTGATGGGGTACAACCCCTCTGGCTCCCTCATCCTGCACTGATAGTATCAGTCGACTCCCATCAGTGCTTTCAAGATAATAGTGCGCCATCTTTTCTTTTGAGTTCTCTCAAAAAATTTGAGTCATCTTTTTACAACTTAAGTGCTATTTCTCGATGTCTCAGACTTAAAAGTTTTATCCTTTTAACTTTTGAACGCTTTTGTAACTCACTGCTAATTCTTATGTGGTGGTATACAGAATATTAAGGGTTAATAGATATGATAAGGCTCAGTATTCATACAGGGAAGTTTTTGCTGTTTAGCAATAACTAAGAAAATTAAATGTATTGCTGTGGTGTGGACTTCCTGCCATTTCCCGAGGCAGAGCCCTTCCCCCAAGCCCTAGGGACCACCGTCTCTTTGAGGGATTAATGTTGGAGATAAGCAAACAGCTGATTTTCTGGCACGGAGATAGTTACTTGCAGTTCCTTAATTCTGTTTTCCCCTTACTGTGGATTGATTTTAAGAGGCTGTTTGTGGCAGAGAAGGCAGCTAGGCCATCTTCTGAGTAACTCATTTCTCTAGTCTGACTGGTTTTTCAAGCAGGAGTTATGAAGTAGAGAGTTTTCTTCTGAAGTGGCAGGTAATGGCAAAGAGCTGGCTCCCCTGAAGCTATTTAAGGAAAAGGAGCTGATGAGGTTTCACTGAGGCGCCCAAGGAAATGGCTTCGAAGCAGCTTCCGGCAGCTTGCAGGTGGTGGGTAGTACTGTGCCCTGTGATCCGGGTTGGGCTGTTTTCCCAGTGTTGGCTTTTTGTTTTCTTAGCGCAAACTGACTTCCTCTGCCTGCCAAGTCTCTGCTTTGCCTGTCGGAGTCCCAGCCCCACCCGTGGTATCCCTCTACTTTCAGGTGTGGTCTTCCTAGTTCATGTTCCTAAGGAGACAGCGACGTGTGGCCATTTCTCTCTGCTGAGGCCCTCGGCCCTGGAGATGGCGAATCTTGAATTGACGGCCTTTGGTCCACAGTAGGCACCAGACTCATGAACTATGCCTGGGAAGCAGTAGGGGCAGGGTCCACGTGCTAAGCATGACCCCTTCCTAACAGAAGTGGCCTCAGGCTCAGGGTTTGCCACTATCTCAGCAGTGGCTGACAGATGCTTTTCTCCATTGTCCTTCAGAAACTTTGTCAGTCCCTAGGACAGTGAATTAATCCTATCGTCAAAGTAGTAGGCTGTTTCAGTACTAGTACAGCAAACCCTTGTTAATCTCCCTAGTACACTTTTTTCCCCTTTCTGTATCAACTTTGTGTGTGTGTGTGTGTGTGTGGTTGGTTTTTGAGACAAGATCTGGCTGTGTAACTCAGGCTGGGCTTGAACTTGGCATCCTCCTGCTCCTGGTTTCCTGGGTGCTGGGATTACAAGCCAGGGAACATGGCTTTATCCTTCTTAAGAAAGAGAAATTGCTAAGTAGAAAGAACTCGATTTTGTTACAAAGCAGAACATTCTTAGATTTTGAAGAGCTTCAGCCTTTGTACATAAGATGTTCCTTACACGGTGACTTACGAGGTGTGTGCAGATTGTATGTGGTGTGTCAGGTATGTTCGAGCCTTGCTTCATAGGCAGCTAGAAGGTGTTGTCTGGAACTTCACCAAAATAGGGGGAAATCCAAGCAGAAACATTATGTTGAATGATTATTGGATATCTGTCCCAAAACTATAGGTTTTGGACAGAAAATTTGTACAGGTTTACATGGATTTTTGCCTGTTATTTTAGAACTAGTCATTTGTTTGCCACATTGTCTGATTTAATAATCAGAAATCTATTTAGATTTTTTATTTTGTAAAGTCCAAACTGAAAACGATTGTGACAGGCTTTGTTCTCTGTTTCTGTGATTGTCTTTTATAACATTATATGTACAGAAGTTTTGTTTGTTTGATTTTGCGGAGTTTTTTTTGAGACAAGGGCTCGCTCGCTCGCTCTGTAGTCCCAGCTACCCTTGAACTCCCTATATGGTTCAGGCAGGCCTTGAACTTGTGGTAGCTCCTCTGCGCCGTCCTCCCAGATGGTGGGATCACTGATATGCACCACCATGCCCTACTGTTTGTTTCTTTATTTTTTTACAGTTCTGGGAATTGAGTCTAGGCCCTTCACACTGAGCTACATCTATGGTCATTTTTTAATTTACTTTTGAGACAGATTCTTGTTAAGTTGCTAAAATGCCAAGGCCAGCATTGAACTCATGATCTTCCTGCTTCAGCTTCCCAAAGTGTAGGGATTATAAGCGTTTGCTACATCGCCTGTCTGTTGCTTTTGAATGGCTGAAGTTTTGCAACATTTTCCTTTCTGGGTATGGTTGTACAAGTAAATTCAGAAGTATTGATGACTGTGTTCTGGTTTTGATTGCCTTTTTAAGAAACTGAAAGTTTGTGTGTGTGGTGTGTTGGGCAAGAGTGGTAACTGCATGTGACTGATACCATGCATTTTCTCCTGATACCCAGGATTGGTGCTAAATTGCTGAGCATTTACCATTTTTATTGTCTTAACGGCCTAGGTGAGAGGGTTGCAGAAACGTGTAGGTTGGAGGGCTGTGTCTGAGTATCGTGGACACCTCTTGCTTATGTTACAGATAGAAGGCTAATGTTTAAAACTGTTTTGTGTCTTCTTTTAGGTCAGTTTGCTTTGAGGAGGAACTGCAGACTGTTCCACAGTATAAGGGATGGGATCAGAGAACAGCGCCTTAAAGAGCTATGCCCTGAAGGAGCCACCGTTCACTTTACCCACCGGACTTGCTGTTTATCCTGCTGTCCTGCAAGATGGCAAATTTGCCTCAGTTTTTGTGTATAAGAGAGAAAATGAAGACAAGGTTAATAAAGCCGCCAAGGTACCATGCTAGGTGATGACTTAATAGTACTTTTACTGTTGGTTACCTATTTTAAAAAGGAGATTATTAAAGAACAAAGGAGGTGAGACTCCAGGGAGCAGCATTTTATTACTCCTGTCCTGTAAGGGCTTACCGGGTCTTCATTTGTGGGCCTCCTGTATCTTCAGATGCCCTGGGGGGCCTGCAAGCATCCTGAGATTCACGGTGATGGTTTCTATCTGCATAGTGCATTTTTCTAGCAAGAATGTTAGGGAGTGGATTTCACATGGCTAATTTGAGAGAGCAGAATTAATGTAGTCTTAACCCAAACTGCTATATTGACATATTAATTCATGTGTTAATGGTGGGCCTAGAGTAAAATATGCTAGGAACTTAATTTTTCTTTTTTGGCCTTGTCTTGAGATGCCCTAGAAACACGTCAGAATGGATGCCCTAGACTGTCTGACCGATGTGTGGTTATTGGTGAGAAATCTTGGATCATGCATTTCTGGAGGCTTATGTCCCCCTTAAGAAAAAGGCCTTCTTGGATCACACCTGGTCACTGTGGCTCCTGGGCGAGGTACCCCAGTGCGTCCGCATGTTGTCTGATACTGTCATGCAAACCCAGCCCCTTAGTAGGAAAGGTGGTTCTAGGGCCTGGCGCTTGCCTAACATGTCCAAGGGTCTAGTTTCAACAGTACCATGCACAAAGAAAGAAGAAAAACACGACTCAATTGTCGAATGTAATCCAATCAGACAATACCAAGTGAATTTAGATTGGAGAATATGAAGAAGACATTAATTACTGTTTCCTTGGATAGCTAGTCCTTTGGTTTTTCAGCCATTCAGATCATCTTCAGAAAGTTTCTAGTTCATTAGTTCTGCACCATTTCCCAAGGCAGGAATGTATTTTTATGTTGAATATGGTAGCTGTTTTGTTAGAATTATGATGTATATTATCATGAGTCCTTTTTAAATCTCGGCAGTTATGAAATTAATATAGTGCTCTGTAAATGGTTATTTTTTTAAAAGATTATAAAGGTCTATAATGGTGTCATTTTGACATTTCATTGGTCACACTAATTATCTGACGTTACATCTTTGCTAAAACATGAAATTAACAGTTATTAAATGGTTCCTAAGAGAAAAGTCTTGTAACACTTCTTGGGATGCATTTTCTTATTTTCTGCCGTGCAGGGAGTGATCCAGTCTTGTGCACGGCAGGCAGGTCCTCCACCACTGTCCACCCGCAGCCCCGGGTGCATTTTATTGTAATATATTGTGGTAAAATCACATTTCTGTTACTTCACTTGGTTTAGATATTGAGAAGTTTTTATTGTGATTTTCTAAATGTCTTACTTTGCTGTTTTTATTTGCAGTTAATGTCTAGGGTATTTTATTTCCAACTAATGAGATTGCGTATGTTGTTTTTTTAATAGCTTAGAATAACTTTAACCAAGTAATGGAAGTTTGTAATCTTAGCTTTTCTTTAAGATTTCAGTTTTAAAAAATTGTTTGACTGGTACCCAGATAGTTAACCCAAGTGGTAACATTTTTAAAGGAAGAAGACAGAGACGCATTCTTGGTGTGTGTGTCTGTGCTGAGGAATCACGGCGCCTGCCTTAGTGTCCGGAGACCCTCGGAAGCTATGGCTGAGTCTTGGTGTGGAGTTCATCCTTGTCTCTCCTTTCAGCCACCCTGTCTGTGGCTTTGAGAACCTCAGACCTGAATCAGGGAAACTGAAATGACAAGGCCAGCAGGAATTTACATTATTGGAATGTTTCTGATAATCTCAAAAATCCAGTCATAGGACTTGAAAACTGTGTCATATCCTAGACCTTTGAAGTGATAAATGTGGTTAGCTTACCTCACCATCTCTAGTTTGGGCTCCTGACTCTACCTTTAACGGTTGTAATGACTAGTCCAAGCACATAGTGTTGCCCTTGAAGTGATTCCTAAGTGTCTTTATACCAGGAATCACGTGAGACTGTATGCCTAGGTGTGTAACTGTCATGTGTGTGCTTCACATTGTGCTGGGGAGCCATTGTGCTCCTTTCATAGCAGTGTGGAAGGGCTGCTTAAAATATTGGACAGCTCACATTGTGTAGCCCTCACAAAGAAATGGAAGGAACAAGTGTGGTATCAAAGGTGCTTGTGTTGGAGTTGGGCCCGTTATTCTGCCCCTTCTCATTCACCTTTTTCTCCCATTGCTCTTCTTGTGTCTTTAGGCTATACCACCCTCATCCCATTGTAAATCAACTTCCCTGCATTGTTGATGTCTTTCAGAAATTACTTCTTTCCCTTCATATTCAGATCCGGTTGCCCTTACAAGACTCCTGATTCATATCCACTCAGAACTTCCAAGGGATCCCTCCCCTATGTACCAGACAGAACCAGCCATCTCCTGTCTCCCACCACACTGCTCAGCCTTTGAACCCCCGAACTGAGTACCTGCCAGACTCTTGTCTGAACTCCGCATCTGCATTTCCACCTGCCTTTTGAATGTTTTCCCAGGATTATCCACCAGTACTCAAATGCAGGCTTTCCAAAGTAAAATTCATTATCTCTTTATGCATTTTATATTTTCTGGGTTTATATTTATATTTTCTAGAGTTTTTGTTTATTTTTTCTTCCAGTCCTGGAATATTAAACCCAGCCCTTTGTTATTTTGAGACAGGGTCATACTGAGTTGCAAAATTGCTCAGGAAAGACTCTCACTCACCATCTCCTGCCCCAGTCTCACAGAGAGAGCAGGGATAACGGGCCACCATACCTGGCTTTAATCCTGTGTTTTGATTGAACTTTTGAGCAGGGTTTTTAAAAACACCGCATCTGTATCTTTGTCCCAGATTTATATCTAGCAGGATCAGTGCATTTTTCATTAAAAATCGCTCTATAGAATAGACATCTTGGTTATTTTGTTGTTTATTAAACAGCATGAAACTGTGGCTTTTTCCTTAAGAGCTTACAGGTAGATTTAAGTTACAGAGAAGAACACATCAATTAGCTCTGAGTGAAATAAGTTAGAAGCAGAACAGCAACGAATGGTTAATGCTGTAAAGCCTGGATTAAATGTTTAGATGGCTGAGTCAACTGATTACTGAAGACTAAGGATTGCTTATGTTTAGGGCTAGCATCTCACTCCGAAGTTCTCTGCAGAGATAAATATGGGCACAAGCAAGTACAAGTAGAACCCGTATTATAGAAGGCGTTATTCATATTAGTAAAGATCCACACTCAAAATTCTTTTGCAGTGAATAGAGTAGGGATTCAGAACCTCTGGGCGTGTACTTTCAGCTTGGGTGCACCAGAGCAGGAGCCGTGTATTTATTCACCTGATGTTTACTGAGAAGATACCTTGGTAGTTGTCTTTACCAAGCACAACTTGTTCCTCTTATTCTTTGAAGTGCAGAAGTTTGAATCAAGAAATGTTTCTACGTGATTTTTAACTCCTGCTCGTGTATGTGAGACTCCTCGCATGTCACTCCGCCCTCCTTTAGTGCAGCTGAGAAGGAGAAAAATTCATTCCCCAGACCAGGAGACTCATCCTTGTGCGTGTTGCTGCCCCCTAATCTTTGTGCTCAACACAGAGCTCTCTGGTGGTGGTTCTGTCCCCTTGTTCAGAACACACAGCAGCCATCATTGGCTGCCTGGGCTCTCTGGGGACTAGCTGGCATGGGGGAAATTGAAGACTATATAGAGTTATTTAATGTTGGCAAGTGGAGTAAAATGAGAACGAGCTATAGACTTCCTTTCCCTATTTGGAAATGTGGGAGGAGGCAGAAACCTGGGAAGGACTTTGAATACAAGTGTATAGTTTGTGACTTTGACCATAATCTATGTGAAATGATAATTCATCAGCTCTTCTGTTTATATTTAAAGCACTTGAAGACGCTTCGCCACCCTTGCTTGCTAAGGTTTTTATCTTGTACCGTGGAAGCAGATGGCATTCACCTTGTCACTGAGCGAGTGCAGCCTCTGGAAGTGGCCTTGGAAACATTGTCTGCTGCAGAGGTCTGTGCTGGCATTTATGACATACTGCTGGCATTGGTCTTTCTTCACGACAGGGTGAGTGACCTGTGCGGTTGCTGGGCCCTTTTGTAGACTGGGGTGGCAGGTGTGTCAGTACTTGTAAGGATGGAAGGGACAAGAAATGTGACGGATGGTTTGTGAAACGGACAGCTACTTCTCTGTTCCAGGCTTACTTCACTTTACTTTATTCTGCCTCTGCTTTTGGGTAACTCTTTACTAAGAGTTATAGCTAGTGCTTGTTAAAGCCATAATATTAGTGGTACTTAGTGTAGATCAGACTTGAAGCGTATCCTGTTTTCCTAATGCTTGTCTCATTTGAGATTTTGAAGAAAGAAATGCCCATGTCTTAGGAAGCCACAGTTTCTGCCCCTCCTTCCCTCCACCTGAGTGGGGGAGCCCAGTAAGGCTGCCTCTAAACACACCCCAAAAACTAGTATGCTCTGCTCCAGGAAAGGTTTGCTATTGCTTTTTTTCCTTAACTGGAAAGAAATGTTTTTAATACATCTTTTTTTTGAGACAGGGTCTCACTTTGTAGATCAGGCTGGCCTTGAACTCCCTATGTAGCCCAGGCTAGCCTTGAACTCACAGCAGTCCTCCCGCCTCTGCCTTCTGAGTGCTGGGATAACAGGTGTGAGCCACCACGCCTGGCACTGTGGTATGTGGTGCTGGGGATCGAACTCTGGACCTTGCCCTTGCCAGGCACCAGAACCACTGAGCTAAATCCCCAGCCCAATATCTTTAACATTTAAAAACCAAATGAAATAATTCAGGAAGGATATTTCCATTGTTCTTTATGCAGATTTAAATGCTGTCAGGTAATTTATCAGATATATTTATAATCAACCTTCTAATCAGTAAAGTTAGAAATTGCAGTATTTACTGAACTAAACTCTCTCAAAATAAGGCACAACTACATGATCACAAACAGTGAACACAATATAAATAACGAAACCAAAAACTAAGTGAACAGATATTGATGCAAAAGTATATACCGAATATATGACTGCATGATCCCGCTCCAAGAAATACAGAATGCTGCACATGGTCTGTGACAAGCTACAGGAAGCCCAGTAGTTCTGCACAGAGTGAACTGGTTCCAGTTCCATATATAATTTCACATAAATTTAGCAGGTATATGCACAATATTTACATGTGCAACAATAACCAGTTGATGATTAAAATGTGGGCAAAGGATAATTAAGACATGGTAATGCGTGGCACATTATAATACAGAATATCACTCATCAAACTCACATCTCTGAATAGTAAATTGGTAGAGCATTTAAATCTTACAGTTCAGATCACAGTTTTATAGCCAAAGTGCATTAAGAAAACTTCTATAGTAAAACAGTCATGATATCAAAATATCTGATCATAATTTTCCTCATTAAAAGCAAAGTGATTTTATGCAAATTGTTTGCTATTCTAATGTGGCAGATCTGTTTACTATCTGTTGCTTGACAGTACTGCTACACTGCTGTTTGTAATGCCATTGATGTGTGTGTGTGTGTGTGTGTGTGTGTGTGTGTGTGTGTGTGTGTATATGTGTATATGTATGTATGTGTATGTATGTACGTATACATATTTGCAAGTCTATCAGTGTTCTTTACAGTTGATAGATTAAAGTGTTCTTTCATGTACTAGAATGGTTTTTGGTTTGAAAAACAATTAAATGTTCAACTTCTTGTTCTTATTTTCTCTTTTTCCCTTGTCTGACTATAGTATTTTTTCATAGTTTTAAAATTGATTCTTCTGTGATCTGTGGGATAATTCTGGTGGTCCTTATCATTCCATTTTCCTCCTCTTCAGGCAGAATTTTTTTAATACCTACAGACAAGATTTCAGGTGAAGTGGATCTGGGTTCGTGATAGAATGTAGGTGAGAAAGAATTTAGAGCAGAAAATGAACAAAATAACCTGTGACACCAAAGATCAATTTTATCTTTAAAGGCATTGGAAACAAACACTACAGACTACGATGATACAGGGTGAAAACTAGTAAATTTACATGTAAGGGCATATTTGTCTCCTGATTTCTGTAGAAAAGCAAAGTGGCTGATTGTCACCAGCCTTAGTGGCTTTATTAAGCTGCCTCCACCAGGCTGCAGAGACAAGATAAGATTTTTCCTATTTTCTAATTTTAGTTGTTCCTTAAAACTTTGTTCTATTTATTATACTGAAAGTGGGAATGCTTGCCATAAATAGTTTTTTGAGACTGGTAGCTTTTTAAAACTTCAAAAATTATAGTGATGATCTTCTCCCGTTCTTTTTCCAGGGACACCTAACACACAACAATGTCTGCTTATCATCTGTGTTTGTGAGTGAAGATGGGCATTGGAAACTAGGAGGAATGGAGACTGTCTGTAAGGTGTCTCAGGCCACGCCAGAGGTAGGCCCTCCTCCTGAAGACAGATAGTATCTCAGTGTGTGGTTCTTGCTCAGACTCTTGTCTTTATTGTTAGCATGACTTCCATCTGGAGACTTACTCTTTTCGAAAGCACCCGTGTTTATACACTGAGATCGTGCCTCTCGGAGAGGCACTAGGAGTCCCATACTCCTTTCCTATTTTTTAGATGAAGGACCTCAGACTGAGAGAGGTAAAATGGTTTGTTCATGCATGTTAATGGAGTGTCTCACTTCTCTGCTCCCTGTAGTACCCCCTACTTAGACTAGACCATGTAATGCTTCAATTTGAGACCATGTCTTTTATGTCAGCAGTTGAATTTCTTCAGTGTAATAGCCTCTGATATTTATCCTTAGCTCCACATGGAATAGTGTCTGGCTCACTTAGGCATTTAAGAAATGTTCATCAAACAATCGTGCAACTTGCCAAAGTCATATATTAATGTGCTAGTCACTGGAATTAGGATCTGTGCATATCAAGTCCTCCTACTCTGCTATGGTGTAGCTCCCTGTGGTACTCAATGTACTCTGTCTCATAGATCTCTACATTTCCCTCCTAATGAGCCTTTGTTGCTTCATGTCACTTTGCATGTTGCTCCTGGATTTACTTTTTCTAGGAGAAGACAACATTACAAACCACCTCATCCTAGAGTGATGGCTCATGTTTGACTTACTGTCCTCATCTGGATGCTCCACACTGGGCTGGGGCCTTGTCACATGGCACTTGCGCAGGCTCCTTTCAGGTGCTGCTACTGTGGCACACACACTTCCCCTGATTGCTGCCCCACTGGGCACTCTGCACTCAGCCTGTATGTCTGGTTAGCGTGATGGCATGTGGTCTCGAGCTGCACCCCGTTCTTCCTTCACACCGCGCAGCCAGGTTTCCAGGTGTGCGCCTCTCCTGCAGCTCCTCTTCCTTTGTGTGCCGCTCCATTGCTGGAGCGCTCTCCCTCCCCAGGAAGATACAAACTCACCCAGGCTAACTGCTGTCTCTGCCCTCTGAATCTTTGTTACCCAAAATATGAGTTGCTGCTTACATGACATTCAGCATGTTCACTGAAATTTTTCGTTTATCCTCTAGGTTGTGAGCACATGCTTGGGGGAGCACAGAATTCCTTGCTTTTCATTTCTAGTGCCCTAAAGGGTAGGAACTCTGATTTTTGAATAGTGGTGAATAAATCTGCTTACTCTGGAGATGTTAATTTATGTGTCCTTAGCTCATAAAGTTCTCAACTTTTATGCCTCTTAGACTTGTGCTTTGCTGTCTTAGTTACTTCACTCATTGTTGAGATAAAACACCTGAGACCCAAAGTTAGATGAAAGGTTATCTGGCTCATAATTTATAGAGAACTCAGTCCATTATTGGCTGGCTCTGAAGGAGGGTAGCATGGCAGAGGGTCATCACGGAGGAGAAAGTGTTTACGGCAGCCAGAAAGCAGGTAGCCCTCTTTCTGTGCTCTGTATTCTATCCAAGGACAGGCAGCACTCACAGCAGCATAGGACACTCTTAATCCTGGGATCACACCTGAATCAATCCCAGCATGACACCTTTAATCCCAGTGTCACACATCATGGGTCTAGCCAATTCTGAAAAGCTCCACCTGTGACTGCATGGGGCTTTGGGAGGACATCTAGACACACGCATAATGTGCCAGATGTCCCTTTTGTATGAAGTCCTGCTATATTGTCCGGGCTATTTTTGAACTCCAAGGCTCAAGGAAGTGGTCCTTCAGCCTCTGTGTCCCAAGTAGCTGGGACTTTCAGCATGTACCACCACACCCAACCAAAAAGCCTTGGCATTGTCAGTGTCTGTCAAAAAGAGAAAGAAGCATAGGTTTCTCTAACAGCAGAGGTTGTCAGTTAAAGCCATTAAAAGGGAAAGGGGAAAAAAACTAACATACATTTTTTACTGAGCCTTGTTTTCTGCCAGCTTCTGTATTTTACATCTTTAGCCAAAAATTTACATAAAGTATGGCATTGATTTCAAGATTTCATTTACTGATTTTGTAGCTTAGTAGAAAAAATTGCTTCACCAAATGTGTATAAACTGTTTCTTTATGTATTTCTCTAGTTTCTGAAGAATATTCAGTCAGTACGAGACCCAGCATCAGTGCCTCCTGAAGAGATGGTAAGATGTCATACTGTAGATGGAGTGCAGGCCCTTTGTACAGTTAGTGTGATATTTACAAAACCTTCCTCTACCCATTCCTTTCTTCACTAAACTGTAGAGATAACCTCCTACATCTTTGGCTTTGGAAACTGATATGGTTAATATTATTTCCACAGCCATGGGGCCTGCCTACATTTCTTAGTTACATGGATACCTGTGGTGAGATAGCCCAGTGGGCGCAGAGTGTTACATCCTTTGCAGGGTTAGTTAGGCTCTGCTTTGCTGGCAGCCATGGTTATTGGGGAAGCAGTGTCCCTAGTGTCACCCTAGACACTTACATGCCTCCCTGGCTGTTAGGGCTCCATAATGCATAGAGTAGTGCTTTTAGTATCATGGTGTTAGTAAGTAAAGATCC
>PVIR01030163.1:0-20521 GCA_004026965.1 Petromus typicus
TTGCTGCTGGGTGTGGGTCTCCACACTCACACTCAGTATTGTTATGTGGTTACCGGGGAATCGAACCCGGGTCCTTGCGCTTGCGAGACAGGCGCCGGAACCACTGAACTAACTCCCCGGCCCTCTCACAATGTTTTCTTACATCAGGGGATTGATCCTTCCATAGGCCACTGACCATGGAACTTTCTGAGTGCACAAGTGACCCTATTTTCAACAAGAGCACACCAGGTCCACTGAGAAAATAGGATCACCTCTGGAAAGCCACGAATACACTGCTTATATTATAGGGTTGAAAATCTAGGACAGGCCCCAACTATGACAGAAAAAGTAGTACGCCTAAGTTTCTATTTCTTGTAAAGCCCTCCCGTTCCCAGAAGCAGTTGGCAAACAAGGGAGGGGCTTCTCAGAAATCCCAACTATGAGGAAGTAAAAACCAACGGGCAGTGTTGAAAAATCACCTTCCAATGAATTTAAAGGTCAACTTGCCAAGCCAATGAAATAGAGACACCTTGCTTAAACTAGAAACGCGGGTATAAAAGTTGTAAAAATTTGTGACACGAGGACGTTCCTCTCCTGCGTGTCAGGACGGTCCCAGCGCTGGTATTCAAATAAACCTCTTGCTGTTGCATCGATATTCTGACTGCGTGTCTCTCTGGGGCGCGTCTCCCGGAGGGTCTTTGCTCCAGCCTAGGAATATACAGTACTTGATAGATTGCAAGACAGTGAGCCAGAAGTTGCTAGACTACAATCTATCCTCTGAGCTCTATCCCCCAGGCCGGCGTTTATTCCTCCCCTCTTGGCTCAAAGGGAGGGCCGTGGAGCAGGAGCCAATCAGCAATGAAGAGGCGGGCTGTACGAACTGTCCAATCAACTGGGCCAATCTAGGAGGGTCCTTCCGGGGTCAAGGCGCGACATTCCGTGTTGGGGGCGCTTTGCAGAGAGCTACCAGCTTGCCTGGCTCCCTTCTGTGACTTCTTGGGCTGCACGCTGCGTGGGAAGCACTCGGGAGACGCTGAAGCCACGCAATGGTGATGTTGTAGGACAGAAGCCGGGGATGGGATGGAATCGGGCTGAAGTCTAAGAGAAAGTTGGCGTAATCAGCTGCAGGGAAGCACAGCCCCTTGCTTAGCTCCAGGCCCTACAGTTCTTCTGGTCTTTGGTGATTTTGTCCCTTTTTTTCTTGAGTTTGGTCATGCTTGATTCTGGGTTCCCTGTGTCCATCCTGTCCCCACTTACACTTTGCCACCCTCGATGCCGTCTGCTTGTGGCCCCAGGCACTGCCTCATCTTCCCATCGGGGTTGGGGCCATTTTGGGGAGACCTTCGCTGAGGTATAGAATGGAGCTGGGTGCAGCTGTGATGTGCTGGGTCCCTGGTCTCATTCCTTTTAGTAGAAGAGCTGGAAGGCCCCCGTTTATAAAGGTGTGCGGTGCAGGGTCTCATACCCACACCTTATCTCGTCGGACCTCTGCCTGTTCACGTTCCCAGTGAATTCCTGGCTTTCTTGTATTTCCCCTTATTGCCTGAGTGTAATAGGAGTTGATAAGTGCTGTGAGAATCCAAAGAAGGGTTTAACAAGGCAGGTGATGTGATGGGCGGAGTTATACCCAGCTGCAGTGAAATCCTGCCTTCGGTGCTCAGGACCCGCCCCGAGGCCGTCAGTTTAATTATTTATGTCAGACCTCTACTCAGTGATGAAAAACAGAGCTCGTGGTCTCACAATATTGTATGATGAGGTCATGAACCAAAAGGAGGATGTTAGGAGAATTTTTATTGGAAATATGAATAGGTCCTTTGTTGTAACAAAGCCAAGATAACAGAGCAGATTGACTAGCAGAGTTCAAAATTAAAGAGGAGACAGGTTTGTTTAGCGTCCCAACGGATCTGACCCAGGTTCGGAGTAAGGATGTCAGGCTCCGAATTCTGTCAGTGATGAAGTTGTATTAACAAGCAGGAATTACAGAAGCAGAATGATTGTAATTAATTGATGATTATGTTTCTTTTATCTATATATGATTGGTTGCAGAATATGTCATTATTACTGATTGGTTAGAGCAGGTTTAATATCAGAGTAAGAATGCATCAATCTAGGATAAGTTGAGCTAGACACATACTTGCAGTGCCCAGTAGTTCAGAGGAGCATCTGCCACGGAGCAGTTTGCTTGAGGTGAAAAATAAATCTGCTCACAGTTACCATTGTCCTGAAGTAGTGTGCTATCTATCTGTCCGTCTTTCCATACTTTGGTCTTGACAGCCACAGTCACAGTGGTTCTGGCAAACGGAGAGGAAAGGTTACAGACCCTCATGCTGGTCCCCACCCCAAGTACCAAGCTTCTTTGTCAGAAAAGTTTTCTTTCCAAAATGGATTCAAATGTTGGGCAGAAATGGAGTGCTGAAGATGGATAGCAGTGTGTCTCCATGGCAACATAACAGGTTACACAGGGGCTGGTAGTACTAAGTACTAGCAAGAAAATACGTGCTTATATATAACGATTTATCTTGGACTACAGAAAACTCCAGTTTCAGATTCACTCACACCACACTTAATTGCAAGTCGACACATACCATGCTTTTCTCTTTCACTCTGATTCCTGGAAGCATCGTGAGTAGGTGGCCGTGTGGCTGCTCATCCAGAGTTAACTGTAGATGATCAGAGCACAGAAATTGCTGTTATTTAATAGCCGCATATCATAGGTGACTCTGTATCTTAAACGGCCATTTGCAATTCAGGCTCTTAAACTCTCTTACAGGTTTATTGAAATCTGAGCTTTTAGAGAAAAGCTGGTATTTTTCAGTTTAAGTTCCTGGACACTCAAGAGCTTAATAGGAAGGAGCAATATTCTGTGCTGCTTGAGGAGTGGATTCTTGATCCACTGTCTATAATTCACTATTCTTGCTTTATTTCTTATCTGTATGGCTTATTTCCCAACTCTCAGGCTATTTTGTGTAGGTAGTTGTATTTTGTACAAGAAAACTAAAGTATTTTTCACAATTGCACTAATTACATGAGCCTTCCAGAGAGTTGAGAGTGCCCAGAAAAATGGAGGGGATGTTAATATATTGCCAAGAGAAGGGAAGGGGTGCTTGCTAAAGACAACTCTCATAAAAGGCTGTTGAGGGCTGGGGATTTAGCTCAGTGGTTCTGGCACCTGTCTTGCAAGCACAAGGACCCGGGTTCGATTCCCTGGTGACCACATACCATACTGTGTGGAGACTCACACCCAGCAGCAACCAGTACCACAAACCACAGTGCTGGGCATGTGGCTCATGCCTTTAATCCCAGCACTCAGGAGGCAGAGGCAGGAGGATTGCTGTGATGTGAGTTTGAGGCTGAGCTCAGGGCCAGCCTGAACTACAAAGCGAGTCCCTGTCTCAAAAAATAAAATAAATAAAAGGCTGTTGAGAAACACCTTGAATAAAGGTATCTACATGGATATGGACATATGATATTGGTAGCAGTGGAAAGGGAAAGGGGGCTCTCTCTCTCTGAAACAATTGCTGTAGTTCTTGGACTATTTTTACGCATAGTTTGAAATTTGATATGTTGATTGAAATGCACCTGTGTTAGGGGCTTTCTTTAGGAACAAGCCATTACCTAGCATAACAGGACTTTCCAAGTTAACATGACAGGATGCATATTGTAAAGCTAGGCTAACAGGATGCATATAACAGGACTTTGGAGCTAACAGAAAGAGCATACATTGTGAATGTTAAAGATATATATATATATATGTACATATATATAACAGAAAGATAACAGGAGGTACACTGTGAAGGATAGATACATAGGGGCAAGGATTTAGCTTAGTGGTTCCAGTGCCTGCCTTGCAAGTGCAAGAGCCAGGGTATGATCCCAGGTAACCACATACAACAGTGTTGGGCGTGATGACTCACAGCCACCAGCAATCAGTACCACATATCACAATGCCAATGTAATCCCAGCACTGAAAAGGCAGAGACAGGAGAATTGCTGAGTTCAAGGCTGAGTGCAGGACCAGCCTGAACTACAAAGTGAGATCCTGTCTCAAAAAACTAAAAAAAAAAAAAAAAAAAAGACAGATAGATGTGTCTGTGTGTGTGTGGTGGTGGAGGCTTACTTCTGGTTATACGGAGCCAGGGGTGTTGCTTATGGGTGTCACACCTGCCTGGCAAGCACCAGTTCCTGACTTCTATTCCCAATAGCACACATAAAAATTTGTGGTTCTATCTGAGTATAAATTATCACCTATTGGGAGTGTTTGCATGTTTGGTTTCATGTGTTTCTGGACAGATAGGAGCAAATAAGTGCCTGGGTGTTTTAAGGCCAGAAGTTTTGATGAACTGTACAGGCATCGTCATTAAACTTCCAGAAATTGTTACATCTCTCCCTTATTTCTCTTTGACTCTTTGGTTGTCTAGTAGTGTGTCAGTAATCTTCCAGGTGCTTCTGCATCTTTGATTTCCTGTATGGCTGGTTTATATTTTCATTGCACATTAGTGTGATAGTACACGTGCCAGTTTTGATGTTTCTTATATTGATTTAATCCAGCTTTGTGGACTGCTAGGAGATCTATCTTGGAGAAAGTGCTACGTGCTGCCAAAAGAACATATACTCTGTTGTGTGAGGTTGAATATTCTGTGGACATCTACTAAGTCTGTGCTGAAGATTGTGACTCAGCTCTGGTATTTCTTTCTTGATTTTTTTCTTTAATCTGTGTCTTTGTGCAAGTGGTGTTAAGATTTCCCACTAGACCTGTGTACTGTCTGTTTCATCTGTTTTGTTTAATCTGCTCGGCAGTGTTCCTTTTGTCAAGATGCATGCTGTACTGTACAGATTTTTTTTTTTTTTTTTTTTTTGAAGCAGGGTCTCACTTTGTGGTTCAGGCTGGCCCTGAGCTCAGCCTCAAACTCACATCACAGCAATCCTCCTGCCTCTACCTCCCGAGTGCTGGGATTACAGGCATGAGCCACCACGCCTGGCACTGTGGTATGTGGTACTGGTTGCTGCTGGGGTGAGTCTCCATGCCCAGTATTGTATGTGGTTACCGGGGATCGAACCCAGGCCCTTGCGCTTGCTAGACAGGTGCCAGAACCACTGAGCTAAATCCCTGGCCCCTGTACAGATATTTATAAACATCATCTCTTCTTGTCGGATTGTCCCCCGAACTGGTATGTAGTACTTCTTTGTTCTGACAGTTGTAACTTGAAGTTTCCTTTATCTAAGAGGAAAATTGTTGCTTCTGCTTTTGTGGGGGTTTCATGGTGCATGAAATACTGTTCCTCGTCCTTTGTTTTTAGTCTATGAATATCTCTTGAAACACCTTTTCCTTGAATAACTGGCAATTTAGAATAACATGTCTTTCTTTCTTTTTTTATAAGGGGGACAGAACTGAGGGCCTTGTGTTTGCCAAGCAGGTGCAACACCACTGAGCTACATCCAGACTAGGAACAATGTATCTTGCTGATCAGTTTTTATTATAGTTGTTTGGTGCTTTGGAAATCTCACTTGTTTTTTGAAATCTTTCGTCATATTTGGGAAATTATCTGGGGCAGTTTCTCTGGAGGTAATTGCATCTGTGTGATATGTTGTATCTTTTCTCTGCCTCCTTTTAGCTTTGCTTCTGGAGTAGCTGCTGGACTGTAATTCCTTGTCCTCTTCTTCTTTAATGGCTTCCTTGATTAATCTTCATAATTCATCATTTTGTCCTCTAAGGCTGGCTCCTGCTGAATGTGATTCAGAAGTTACAAGCCTGAAAAATACTAAGAAATTTTGTTAAAGTTAGACTAAGATTTTTGCTATAGTAATCCATTGACCTAATATCTTATGAGGCAAAATTGGAGCGTAGAAAATCATGGCTGGCGGTAATTTCTATGGTTGTGGAATAAAAATTAGGTGAACAGCATTATCCAAGTGTCATGGAAAGAGGACCTCAGACTGTCAGGTCATTTGTTCAATGGCCACAGTGTAATCTCTGAGCCCATTGCACAGAGAAAGGAGGGAAAATCTGGAACACAGTGCTCTACAATAAACGCTGAGCACACCCCCACCTCCCACCCCAGGTTGCCGCAGAGCAACGCGAGCAGAGGATTTTCTTTTACACCACAGAGCACAGTGGAGTTAATTCCGTGCAGTTTGTGTGGAGACAGGATGAGACTGGAATGAATTTAAAGCCAAAGGCCGTCGACATCCTTTTCCTGTTGTATCCTGCTCAAGCTGTCTCCCCACAAAATCAGTTGAGAACCATAGTGTTTGAGAAAGAATCTTGCAGAACAGGGAGGCTGAGGACAATAGGGCGGAGGGAGGCTGAGGACAATAGGGCGGAGGGAGACTGCAACTTGCTCCTGGGACCAGAGGAAACTGTTAAAATGGCGGGCTGTGTGATCCGTCAGTGTTCAGTCATCTTCGCCTTCATGCTCTTCTCCCTCCTCGCCTTCATCACCAACTTCCTCTTCCGCACCTTCATCCTCATCCCCTATTCATCAGTGTCGCCCAGTCCTGTTTCCTCATGTCCTCATCTTCTTATTTCTCTTCTTCTCCATCCATATCGGGAGCCAAGTCGTCCTGCAGTGGAGCTGGGCAGGTAGCATCTCTGATGCCCTCTCCTAACTCATCTGCCTCCGCAGCAGCGCGGTCAGTACCAGGGCGGGAAGCTCTAGTGTTCTCCGTGCTGCTCTTCTTCCTGGCTTTATTCTGCGATTGACTTGAAGGTTTCATCAGATCCTTCCCAGATTTCCATTTGATTTCAGTGGACTTTGAACACGGATCACGGATCTCATTTAGATGAACTTCTTTGGACGGAACTCTATTTCCAAAATGAAGATTTTCATCCGAATAAATTTGTATTCTGGAAACTGATTTTATACCTTCAAATTCTGTCACTCCGACTCTGGTAAAATAATGCAATGGCTCGGGCCGGGGAGTTAGCTCAGTGGTTCCGGCGCCTGTCTTGCAAGCGCAAGGGCCTGGATTCGATTCCCCGGTAACCACATACCATACTGGGCATGGAGACTCACGCCCAGCAGCAACCAGTACCACATACCACAGTGCCAGGTGTGGTGGCTCACGCCTGTAATCCCAGCACTTGGGAGGCAGAGGCAGGAGGATTGCTGTGATGTGAGTTTGAGGCTGAGCTCAGGGCCAGCCTGAACTACAAAATAAGACCCTTTCCCCCCCCAAAAAAAGAAGAAATAACATGTTTGATCATTTAGGGCGCAGTGACCTTTGAGGATGTGGCTGTGAACTTTACCATGGAGGAGTGGGCTTTGCTGAATCCCTCCCAGAAGAAGCTCTACAGAGATGTAATGAGGGAAACTTTTAGGAACGTGGCTGCTCTAGGTAAGGATGGCAGCACTGTCTCATTTGTACCGCGAGAGAACATTGTTGCTCATCACTGTAGCTTCATTACACAGAATGTGAACACACTCTGAAGAACATTACAGTCTGTTTATATTATACAATGGATGTCACTGGAATCTATTCAGTTTTTGTAATAATATAGTATCTTCTTATATTTCTGTGTCTATAATTCAGGGAGAGCCTGGAATAACCAGGAAATTGAAGATGTATACCAAAATTCCTGGAGAAATCTAAGGTAATTCACACTCAAAAGGAAAACAATGTTGCTTAAAAGTCAATGTGTTAACAGAAATAGCACAACAAGGGAAATGTAGCCATGTACAAATTTATGTAATCTCACAAGTATTCTCCAAGGAATATATATATAGTTTTAGTATGTATAGTATGATAATTGAATACAGAAAGAAATATCCTGAGGCTGGAGATTTACTTTAGCTCAGTGGTTCCGACATCTACCTTGCAAGTGCAAAGTCCTGAGTTTGATCCCCAGTAACTGCATACCACAACGCCAAGGAAGGTGGCTCACCTATAATCCCAGCACTCAGGACACAGGAGGATTGCTATGGGTTTGAGGTTTGCCTGGCCTACACAGTGAGCTCGGGACCAGCCTGAACTACAAAAGTGAGACCTTGTCTCAAAAAAAAAAAAATCTCAATATACCCCAAACTGAATTAGTACCGACATCATGTGACAGGTGACACTGTCTAACATAGAAGTATAGGCTGGGGGTTTAGCTCAAGTGGTACCACGCCTACCTTGGATACACAAGGGCCCAAATTCAATCCTGGTACCAGAAGAAAAAAAAAAGAAAACAGGGTTGACATAGAAGTATAAAAATTGTTCTTAAATCATCACTTTCATGAAAATGTATGAAACTGTATTTAGGTAGTGTATATATAGGTATATGTGAAAAGAAATGCATTTCACATTTTTAGAAAAACCATTCTTTAGGATATCTATGTATGCATGAATGTGAGATATTTGGTATCTCAAAAGTTGCTGACCTTGAAGCAGTACTGAAAGTACAAATGAATATGAGTGTTGTAATAAAAGTATTTTCAAGCTATCCTTCAAGGAATTCAGTCTATTGGTGGGAATGTTAAGTAGAGCCACTATAATAATCAGTATAGTGACATCTGAAAATAAAAATAGAAGTTCCATTTGATCCAGGAATACTTCTTCTGGTTACAGTCTCGGAAGAGTTAAAATCATCATATTGTACTAAAACAAATATAAGGCACACTCTAAGCAGGACAGTGTATAATAGCTCAGCCCCGGAATCAGCCCAGATGTCCATCATAGGATGCATGGGAAAGAACGTCCACGATAGGCTCAGTGTGATGGTGCATTCCTAGCGCTCTGGACTGGGCCAAGCTGATTGAGCAGGATAGCAAGTAGAAGGTCAGCGTTAGCAACTTAGTCATCACTGAGAATCTTGAAAAAATAAAAAAGCTGGAGATGTAGTTCAGTGCTAAGACTTTATTTAATAGCCAGCACTGAAAAAAATGTGCTGTATAATTGGCCATCAAGATGAATGATGTGTCATTTGCCAAAGGAAATAGATGTGGTTTTGTCCTGTAGTGGTAAGTCAAATAAATCCGACACAGAATATGAAATGTCACATGATTTGTCTCATCTGAGCCATCAAAAATATACATTAGGGCATAAAATAAAGGAGAAATGATGAGAAGACAAACAGGACAATGAGAGAAGGAAGAGAGTGATGGGGGCAAAAGTATTAAAATGATCATGTGTTATACATATCTACCAGTTGCCCACAATGAAACTAAGCCTTCTGTATTGAAAAATATACCAATCTGAAAATTCCTAACTACAGGCCACTCTTGGGAATGGCTGTTTTGAAAGTATCCTCGAGGCCAGTTAGTTTTTCTTAGGAGGCACCAGACCAGAACTTGTTATAAAGCATTAATATGGGGACCCATTTTACTGCTTTTTTTTTTTTTTTTGTACAGAAATGAAGAAGTAGAGAGATGCTATGGAAATAAAGTTTGTAAGAAATATGAAGGTATATTCCTTTGGACTCCAGCTAATATGGATGTGAAAAAACCTGGTTTAAAAACAGCTGACATCCCTGCTTGCAGAAAGCCCCTGACTGAGCGTGTGTCACTAAATGTGCCCATCGTAGCTTGCAAGGGCCTAAAGACATGTGAGTACGTGGGATCGGAAGAGAAGCTGTGTGAATGTAACGAACGTGGAAGAACCTGTGGTAATCCACAGCCCTTTCAGAAGGAAGCAAAGACAGAGCCTAGAGAGAAGCCCTACAAATCCGACCCATGTGGGAAATTCTCCTCTGACCTCTGTGAACGGGCTGACCTCAGAGAGAAGAGCCTTGTACGTGGGAAAACTGTGAAAGCCTCCAGCTCGCCCCATGATGTTCAGATCCATGAAAGAAATCACAGTGGGGAGAAACCTTATATATGGAAACAGTGTGGGAAAGGTTTTCACACAGATGATTATTGTAAAATACGTGAGAGAACTCACACAGAGGGGAAACCCTATGTATGTAAGGAGTGTGGGAAAGCCTTTAGTCAGCATGAGCATTGTAAAGAACATGAGACAATTCACGCTGGAAAAAGACCATATGTCCATAAGCAGTGTGGGGAGGCTTTCCGCAAACATAATTGTCAGGTACGTGGAAGAACTCACACAGAGGAGAGACGTTATGCCTGTAAGCAGTGTGGAAAGGCTTTCACTAGACACAGTCATTGTCAAAAACATGAAAGAACTCACACAGGGGAAAAACCCTATGTGTGTAAGCAATGTGGGAAAGCGTTTAGTACACCAGATTACTGTAAACAACATGAAAGAATTCACAGTGGGGAGAAACCCTATGTATGTAAGCAATGTGGAAAAGTATTCAGTACACACAGCGTTTGTAAAAGACATGAAATGATTCACACAGGGGAGAAGCCCTATGCATGTAAGGAATGTGGGAAAGCTTTTGTTACACAAGCTTATTGTAAAATACATGAAAGAATTCACACTGGGGAAAGACCCTATTTATGTAAGCAATGTGGGAAAGCTTTTATTACAAAAAATAGTTGTAAAATACATGAAAGAATTCACACTGGGGAGAAACCTTATGTATGTAAGCAGTGTGGGAAAGCTTATAGAATGCCTGGGTCTTGTCAAAACCATGAAAAAACTCACATAGTAGAGAAACCCTATGTTTGTAAGAAATGTGGAAAACATTTCAGTACAGAGAGAGATTGCATAAGACATCAAATGGTTCACACAGGGGAGAAACCCTACGTATGTAAGCACTGTAGAAGAGCTTTTAGTAAACAAGGTTTTTGTAGAATGCATGAGAGAATTCATATGAGAGAGAAATCCTATGTATGTAAACAATGCGGGAAAGCTTTCAGTAAACAACGTTATTGTAAAAAACATGAACGAATTCACTCTCAGCATTAATTCTGTGTAAGTATTGTGGGAAAGCTTTCAGCATTCGTGATGTTTGCCAGAGACATAATACAACTCATAATGGGGAGAAACCATTTGTATGTTGCAAGGTGGAAATGCTTTCAGTACACACATGTATTGTCAAATAAATGAAAGTCTCACTAGGGAGAAACTGTATATGTTATATAAGCCTAGTTTGAAACTCCTGTGACAATTTCCCATGTAAAAAAACACTTTTAGGGATAATAAATATGAAAAGCTTGATGCCAATGTTTCTTCATAAAATTTCCAGAGAATAAAATTCTAGACAAAGATATCTTAAAGTAAACACATTATGCTTTTACAGTATATCAGTTAAATATCTAAATTATGTATCTGCAACATTTAATATAAAAATATTGGATTGATAAGTATTTTTGTGAGTTGCTTTGAGCTTAATACATAAAATCTTCATTCAGCATGGTGGTGACTGGAAATTATTTTTTTTACTTTTGAGTTGGTATTTATTTAGTTTTTCTATACTCTTTACAATTGGGAGGTATAGGCTGCCAAAACTCTTAGTTTTGGGGGCTGGGAATTTAACTCAGTGGTTCCAACATGGGCCTGGTAAGTGCAAGGTGCCAAGTTCAAGCCCCAGTAACCACATACCACAGTGCTGGGCGTGGTGGGTCACGCCTGTAATCTCAGGAGGCAGAGGCAGGATTACTGTGAGTGAAACAAAGTGAGACCTTGTTTAAAAAAAAAATTTTGTTAATTGTTCAGATTTTGCTGCTACCTTTGTTTTAAATTTTTGGTGTGTATACACTGTGTTGTGTAACAAAAGATACTTTGTTACTTGATGCCATATTTTACATTAAGATATATATTTTTAGAGACTTGTAAACATGTTTGACAGAGTTGATTTCTTTCTGCACAATTTTATAGATTAGCATGTTATGTTTCTCATGGTGACAAGATACCTGTTTATATCCCACCTTTGTATATTATATCATGTACATAATTTCTCTATTTTTTCTCATATTGGAGCCGATATCATTTACATAAAATTATTTTCTTACCATCAAAATTGTACTTTTCTATTTTATGCTTCAATGATTTTTAATTTGGTGGTAATTTTTCCACCATATATACCAAAAATAGCCCAAACTGTTCTCATTGTCACAGGCCATCAGGACCCTAAATCATCCCCAAACAGGTATTGTGAATTATAGTAATCTCTCCAAAATTATATATAGTGTTATGATGTATTATTAATTTGATGGAATTCTTTTCAGCAATGGAGTTGTTTTCATGAGAATGATTGCTAGTGAGTGTATGAGGCAAATTCCTTTATTCCCTGTTGCTGTGATGCCGTTCTGGTTTTGGTAATCATGTGTTTGAGACATTGTCTCACTGTGTAGCTTAGGCTGGCTTTGAACTCACTCTGTAGTCTAGGCTGGCCTCAAACTTGGGGCGATCCTCCTGCTTCAGCCTCCCACTTGCTTATATTATAGGCATGTATGAACATACCTGGCCATAATTATTGTTTTTATCTAATAAGCTAAATAATGGCATAAAGCAAAACTTAACTCATGACAAGTATTCATTTTGTAAACAGTAGAGTTTACTAAGTTATTATTCAGATTATGGTTTAACAATTTTAGAGATAAATTCATACAGTGACATTTTTCATGATTCATAAGGACCACTGTCTGATTTCTACATATGTGACAAATGCCTTCAAACGCAGATTGGCCCAACCTGTGTGCATGAGTCCCAATGCATCTCCTTTGACCTGTATTTTTAAATCTCTTTTTAGCATTTAAATATTTTATAAAATGTTTATACAGTGTTCTCAAATGCCAAAACTCCTGAATTTCTAATGAAGTTACATTGTCATAAACTTGTGGGCTAATGAAAACATAACAGCAATTCTTCTTTTGGGGGGGTCAGGGTCTCAATTTTGTAGTACAGGCTGGCTATGAGCTTAGCCTTGAACTCAGAGCAATCCTCCTGTCTCTGCCTCCTGAATGCTGGGATTACAGGCATGAGCCACCACACCCAGCACTGTGATATGTGGTACTGATTGCTCGCAGGCTGAGTCTCCATGCCCAGCACTGTTGTATGTGGTAGGGATGATACCCAGGTCCTTGAACTTGCAAGGCAGGCTCTGGAACCACAGAGCTAAAACCTTGGGCCAAGAGCAATTCGTTTTTAAATATCTATACTATAGTGAACCTTATAACTTTTCCTAATCTTAATTATACATAGACACATAACCCCTATTTATACTGTTTCTGAAATATCTGATATTGGGCTAGAGCTTTAGCTCAGGGTTTCTGGTGCCTATCTCATGAACATAACGTCCCATTTCAATTCACAGATACCAACAAAAAATTGAAATATCTTCTATAATTCATGAAATATAATACACATCAGGGTAGACTGTCAGTTTTTACACCCTACAGCATATGCCCCACTTCACTGCTGCAAATTTCTGCTTCTTAAAATCAACAAGAAGATATATAATATGCATTACTATTCCTCCTTGTGGTGAGATATTAATGCTACATATTTTTTCCTGAGAACATTTTACTTTCCCATTATTTTGCCATGAAAAAAATCTTGCCGGGCCTGGTAATGCATGTTTGTAATCCCAGCAAATTAGGAAGCAGACATGAGAAGAAAATAAAATTGAGCCCAGCCTATTCAACTTAGTGATACCCTGCCTCAATATATGGTGAAGTTCCAGAGAGTAACCCAAGCTTAACTCCACTGATAGAAAAAATGCCCTACCAGGTATAAAGAATGTCCAAGCGTATGCGCACAACCAGTTCCCTGAGGCTGGCACCCACTGGGATCCAAATAATGCATACCAGTTAAAAAGTTCTGGCGGAAGTGCAGAGACACTCTCTTACAAGATTTAGGGATGGACCAGAAGACAGCAGTGAAGACGGGAAAGATCTCAGAAATATTCCAGGGGACTTAGGAGCATCCTCGCCAGTTTTAAGGAACTCTGAGGGGCACTTGGACTCTACACTCCGTTTCAGGCCGAGGCTGCTGAGAGGCAGCACATGGTGAATGCAGCTTTTGTGAGACAGGTGCAGGGAGACAAGTGAAAACCAGACAAGCTCCAGCATCTGATGAGAGGGGACCACCCAGGTGAGTGTCAACTGCGACCAAGAGGCCGAATGCAGGCAGATCATGGTCTCCAGTCTCTTGTGGAGTTCCGTAGCCCACTCTTTGATGTGGAGTGCGCTCGCAGAATTGCTTTTATCCTTCCTCTTTTCACCTGTTCACTCTCCAGAGCTATTTTTCCCTTCCCCTTAGTCTCTCCCTTTTCAAATAAACCATTTTTGTCTTGTTTCATCCAATGCATGGCTCAAGGCAAGAAGAACCTGGAATAAGTTTATTCAGTGAGCCCTTTCCCCAAGGAACAATCCAACAATATTCTGGCAGAGCCAGCCAAGGAAGAACATGTCAGCATGGCCAGCCACAGGAGTGGAAGCTCAGGAAAGGTAAGGCCCATGCGGGCACATTTTTTGTTTCTAAAATGCCAGGAGATTTCTTTTCTCCTTCTCTCCTTTACTGTCCCCCTGAGGCCAGCAGTGCAAGGAACTATTTCTGAGGCATGTGTGAAGGCACTCTTCCAGTCTCTGGCAGTTGTGAGGGCCTGGCCAAGCCTCCCAGGAGGGCACCTGAAGAAGGGTCCATTTAGTCCACATAGTCCTTCGTGAGTGAGATAACTCATTCCCCAATGAGAAGAACACACAGAGTCAACAGCAGCAGCAGGACAGCAGCAGGGCAGAGTAGAGGGGAAGCTGCAGCTTCAGAGCTCAAGAGCTGAATGTTTATACCTTCAGAAAAACAGCAACTAAAATGTCACCATGTTCTCCGGTTTATAATAATCATATTACCTGTGTCCTCAGATGCCCTCAGACACACTCAGGTGAGCATACTTTGAGTATAGGCAGAAGAGGTATCCCAGACCATGCTGGGAGCCAGTTGCTGCTTTTCTACCTATGGAGATAAGGGAAGGGAATATAGAATATTTTCTTCCTAATTATTGGTGTTCACTTAATGCTTTTTTGTCTGCACATTTGTTTGTTGTATATTTTGTTGCCCTTTTTGCCAGTTAGACAAGTCTCTACCTACTCTAGTTTGTGAACATATTCTTCTTGGTTTATGTTTTCCTTGGGAGTTCCACAGTATTTGCCACCTGCGCAGCAGCCATAATGTCTTGTCTTTTACCCGGCTATCATCTTGTATAGTTGAATGACTATGCATAACTTTTTTTTTAGTTTTTTGAGACAGGGTCTTACTTTGTAGTTCAGGCTGGTCCTGAACTCAGTCTTGAACTCGGCAATCCTGCCTCTGTCTCTTGAGTTCTGGGATTACAGGTGTGAGTCACCACACCCAGCATTGTTGTCGAACTCAGGACCTTGCACTTGCAAGGCAGGCACTGAAAGCACTGAGCCAAATCCCTGGCCCACTATGCATAACTTTTATAGGGACATGCATCACTTACCACCCCCATCTATTTTCTCTACTTCTACTTCTTCTTTTTCTTTTTTTTTTAAAATTTTTCCTATTTTTTTCCCATTAAAAAAGAAAAAATTAAGTTTCATTCCTTTAAGAAGTCTTTGCTGGCTAGAAATCTTTGGTGAAGCAGGACTGACCAGGACTGCAGGACAGTGGTGGTAGACCCAGGCAAATGTGGGTGCATTGAGCAGTATCCAATTGCATTGGTGTCTCAAGCCTAGCCTGGCAGGTGGATGCAGGCCTGCAGGCAACAGTGATCCATGCCAACAGGATGTAGCCATCTTACCAGGCTCCAAGGAAATGAGACACACACACACACACACACACACACACACACACACACATCCATTTTTAAATGGCCAAAGGCAAGGTGTAGCGGTGAATGCTTGGTGTCCTAACATTTTGGAGGCTGTGGCAGGAGGACTGCTTCCAGTATGAGGCCAGAGCTTGGGCTGCAGAATGAGTTCAATGCCAGCCTGAACTACATAGTGAGATATTATCCCCCAAAATAAAATATAATGCCCAAGGATTTTGACCCAAACCAAATACTGGACAAGATCAGCACTACTCTCCTGGTTCAAGACTCTTCAGCGTACTATAGATAGCTGAGTTAGAAAGAAACATTGTAGGCAGTCAGATAGGGCTAGGTCCTCTGGAGGATTAGAACAAAGGTAAAACCTACCACACCTGTGCCGAGAGACATGGTTGTTGGGAACCAAGTCTGAAGATAAAGACAACATAACCAGATCTGCATACTTCCCCAAAGGATAAACCCTGGGCCTAAGAAAATCTAGATAGCCATCAGCCGCCCTGGCGAGTGACCAGAGAGCCCTAGACCCACCATTTCCCTGGAAAAATCTTTGTTCTTTTCCTTCAGTCTTGTTACATGATTTGTTCCCTAATTGGACCAATGTTACCTGAGAAAGTGTACTTGTAACCTTCTGGGATGGTCATGATTGTAGCTCACACTGCATTCATGTGAATTTTGCTCTATAAACTTGCTCTGTAAATTGGAGTCCCCAGCTACCCACTTGGGTCTCTTTCTGCCCCTTAGCAGCTTTCCTATCAATAAATATCTTCCTATTCTTAAACCTCCAATATCCCTAGAATTAACTTTTTGATTTTTAGAGAACAGTTTTGTGTATCATACAAGTTTGGGAAGTATACTATTTCAAATTTCATGCCTGGCATTATTTCCTGTATGGTGAGGCTATCACTGCCTGCCTTTGTTCTTCCTTGTTTAAATGCAGATAAGTTAAAGACCCATTCCTAAAAACAGATATCTCAGTTCTTAGCATTTTGTTATCCGGGTAAATACAAGAAATGTTTTCCCAAATGGTGTCATTCTGATGATCCTGGAGAATCATCGAGGGATTAGAAATACCAGGTAAGGACTAGGGATATAGCTCAGTGGTTCCGGCGCCTGTCTTGCAAGAGCAAGGGCCTGGGTTCGATTCCCCGGTAACCACATAACAATACTGGGCGTGGAGACTCACCCCAGCAGCAAGGAGTACCACATACCACAGTGCTGGGCATGGTGGCTCACACCTGTAATCCCAGCATTTGGGAGGCAGAGGCAGGAGGATTGCTGTGATCTGAGTTTGAGGCTGAGCTCAGGACCAGCCTGAACTACAAAGCGAAACCCTGTCTCAAAAAACCTAAAAAAGAAAAAAGAAATACCAGGTAAGCCATCAAGAAATTTAGAATAGGGCTGGGATTTAGCTCAGTGGGTCCAGCAAGGGCAAGGGCCTGGGTTCGATCCTGGTAACCACATACAACAATGCCGGGCATGTAGACTCACACCCACCAGCAATCAATACCATATACCACAGTGCCAGGCGTAGTGGCTCACGCCTGTAATCCCAGCATTTGGGAGGCAGAGGCATGAGGATTGCTGTGAGTTCAAGGCTGAGCTAAGGGCCTACCTGAACTCATAAGACCCTGTCTCAAAAAAAAAAAAAAAAAAATTTAGAATAAGTACAAACTGACCCAGCACGAGTTTCAACCAGGTGGTTAGAAGAACTTTTCTTAGGAACATTCTGCAATTATCTCCTGGGAGTTTGGGGTGTGGATCAACTGATGGCCTTACCTTTGTGTCCCTAAGGAATTAATGGGTCATTGACATGGAAACAAAAGCCATCAGAAAGATTTCTTCTGGCCTTCTGTATTATCAGCATTGCTACTGCCCTAAAGCCCAGATGGAGAATTCTGTCCAAAGCTCTCACAAGAACCATCCTGTGGACTTTGGATCTCTCTCTCTTGTGTGTAGGATAACACCTTAAAGGATGCAGTCCTAATTGTGTTCTTCTCTCTATAGGGCTCCCAGTGAGCAAGATGGGAGATCATTTCACCGTGCAGATTTTCTGTCTTCACCCCCAGGCCATATCCCTAATGAAATGGACAGGTTTTATGCTGACAATTTAAAACAGGAGTATTGCAGACAACTAAGTTAGATATTTTAGAGGCAGTTAAGAACATTCAAAAGCACTACACGTACTCCACTCACTCTTTCCTCTTTCCACAACCTTCGGGGACTCATTTCTTCATCCCACCTCTCACACTCTTTCTGCCCCTCACCATATTCAATTTAGCCCTTTTCATGGAAACTCCCACGGTTACATCACCCTGGACCACAATTTTAATCCAGATACTCACTTTATCAAGCTACCACCACTTTCTAAAAAGCCTGGAATACATGACTGTATGTACACCTGCTACATCTGCTGCTTGCAGAGGCTTTCTATGGTTCAAAGAAAAGGGTTGGGTGTTTTCTAGGAAGCTTACAAGGTCTAAGTTCCATCTGACTTGGAGTTGATGGGCTCTGCCTAGTTTCCACTAGAAAGAGCACTCCAAAGAGCTGCTCTCTGCACAGTTTGAACCTAAGGTCATTCAGCAGTTCCAGCTGGGTGAGGCGAGGACTTTCATTTTGGGGGGGTCATTGTAACCTATCGCAGGTCATTCTGGAGCACTGATTGGTGTGAGAAAATCAGAGGTAAAAAAATTTTTTTTCAGATATTATTTTTATTTTGGTATGGCTTAGAATGCACCTTTGTTTTGGTGTGCTTTGATATGCTTCTATTTGCTTCTGCTTCTTCCATCTTTCTCTTCTTATAACAACCTTTATTCTGGGATGACCAACAGGCTTTCATTCAGTACCATCTAAAATTGTGTAAACCTAGCTGTGCCCATTGCCCCTGGCAGACAGAGGATCTGAGCCAGCCAGCAAGGAAATGCAGCCCTCACGCTCCCCTCCAGGGCCACATTGAAAAGTTACTCAGATCTGAGTGGCCAAGGCACTGGGGGACATAAAAACCACTGTTAAGAGCCCGAACAGTCAGCACTGATAAGATCACTAGCTCCTGACTGCTGTACCCTGGCTGCTCTACCACATATCCACCGCTCCAACCTGACACCCCGCTCCCTCTCCGCCACACTGAAAAGGTACTCACTTCAAGAATGAAGAAAACCTGTGGGCTACAGCCATTGGTGAGTTCCTCGGCCCACACCCTCTATAGTACCTTGGACTTAATTCTGGGAACAAGTGGCTTGTACCCATAGGAGAACCTTGCAGAGTTCAAGCCTGTAGCAGATCAGGGAGCTCAACTCAGGCACTGTAGACAGAATGCAGCCTGAATGCCAGGGGACTGCAATTGTCTCTCTGTGACAAGGTGGGTCCTTCTGCATGCTGCTGCCCATGTGACAGCAGGGTAACACCTTGAAGGACTCTTTTGGTATTGTTTTTGGTTTTGGCTTTTTTTTTTTTTCCTATTATCTGCCCTTGTCTATGGTGATACCACTCTGAACATGACTGATCTCGTCTATTTTCTGCCCTCTCTTTTATCCTTCATTTCTCTACCTTCTTCCTGAGTCTATACAAGTGGATTAGAGATCTAAATATTAAAACAGAAACAGTAGGACCAGGGATTTAGCTCAGTTTTTCCAGTGTCTGTCTTGCAAGCCAAGGGCCCAGGTTGATCTGGTAATCACATACAACAATGCCGGGAGTGGAGACTCATGCCCACCAGCAATCAGAACCACATACCACAGTGCCTGGTATGGTGGCTCACGCCTGTAATCCCAGCACTTGGGTGGCAGAGGCAGGAGACTGCTGTGAGTTTGAAGCTCACCTGGGCTAAATAGTGAGCTAAGGGCCAGCCTGAACTACAAATGAGACCCTGTCTCAAAAAAAACAAACAAACAAACAAAAAAAAACAGATACACTAAACCTTCTGGAAGATAGGTTAGGTAGAACTATCTAGAATATATAAAGAACTTTAAAAATCAGCCCCCCCCATTTAAAGACCCAATTCAAAAATGAGCATCTGAAACATTTTCAGATGAAGAAATAAAGACAGCAAAGAAACATAAAAAAATTTTTATCGAATATTTATCATCGCTGGTCATTTGAGAGATGCAGATGAAAACAATATTGAGATTCCATCTCACTGCACAAAGAATGACTACTATCAAGAAATCAACCAATAAATACTGCCAAGGTTGTGGGGAGAAAGGAATCCTCCGCTGTTGGTGGGAATGTAGACTAGTGCAACTACTGTGGAAATCAATCTGAAGATTCCTCAAAAAACTAGGATTAGAGGCCCATTTGACCCTGCTATTTCCCTGCTAGGTATATATACAAAAGAATTAAAAGCATTACATCACAGTGAAATATGTGCACCCATGTTCATAGCAGTTCAGTTTATAATATCTAAATCATGGAAATAGCCCAAATGTCCATCAGCTGGAGACTGGATAAAGACATAGTTTTGGGGGTTTTTTTTAATAAAATAGAGTATTACTCAGCCATAAAAATGATAAATTAGAGACATCTACACTTAATATATGCACCTTGAGACTATACTCATAAGTGAAATAAATAGGATAAACAGATGGGTAAAAATCATATTGTTTCTGTAGTATGAGAAACTGAAGGTATATGATAGGTATTGTGACATATAAAGAAAATTTTCATAGGGAAAAGGAAAGAGGGTATGGGAAATCAAAGAAAAGAATGAGAAAATTTCAAGGTTAAAAAAAGTGGAAACAGGGCCGGGGAGTTAGCTCAGTGGTTCCGGCGCCTGTCTTGCAAGCGCAAGGACCCGGGTTCGATTCCCTGGTAACCACATAACAATACTGGGTGTGGAGACCCACACCCAGCAGCAACCAGTACCACATACCACAGTGCCGGGCGTGGTGGCTCACGCCTGTAATCCCAGCACTCGGGAGGCAGAGGCAGGAGGAT
>PVIR01030164.1:0-20506 GCA_004026965.1 Petromus typicus
GCTGATTCTGAAATGGCAGCCATTCTATGTGGAGTGAGATGAAATCTCAATGTTGTTTTCATCTGCATCTCTCGAATGAATAATGATGTTGAGCATTTCTTCATATGCTTCTTAGCTGCTCTTACTTCTTCCTCTGAAAAATATCTGTTCATTTCAGATGCCCATTTTTGAATTGGGTCATTAAATTTGGGTGGGCTGAAGTCATGAAAAATTTTTCATTTAAATACAAAAAAATAAAATCACCAAGAATATATTCAACATAAGAAAGGAAAGATCTCTAAACTGAAGACTAAGTCCCTAATAAAATAATCATAAATGATATAACATCACATTTATGAATTGGAAGAATCAGTAATGTTAAAATGTCCATATTATCCAATGTGTTGTGAGACTGAATGCAATCTCTATTACACTACTAACGGAATTCTTCACAAAACTACATAAACATTTCTGAATTTTATATGATAACACACACAACATGCACAAACAGCCAAAGCCATTTTGAGAAAAAACAAAAACAGGAAATATTCTATTTGACTTCAAAATACAAAATAAAGGATCAAAGCCTGGGTTTACAGGCTTTTAATCCCAGCATTTTGGTGGACTGAGGCATGAAAATTTTGGTTCAGTCCCACCCAGAGAACATAAAGAAGTCTTGTCTCCAAATAAAGTAAATTGAAATAAAGACAACATAAAATAGGGGCAGGATTTAAAGCTCAGTGCAAAGACCTCAGAATCCACCTATAATTTTAATCAATTAAACAATAGCTATAGTAATAAAAAATGTGGTATTAGCGTAGAAACAGTCATATAGGTTCATGAAACAGAAAATAGACCCTAAAAGAATATCGAAAAATTCTTCATCACTTAATTTTCAATAAAACTACTAATAGGTATTAGAGAAGGGACAGTATTTTCAATAAGTAGTGTTGAGAAAATTGAATGTACACATTGCAGAAGAATGGAGCTATGACCCTATCTATCAGTTACAAAATCCTACTTAAGTTGGAATAGAGCCCAAAATATAAGGCCCGGATCACTGAAAATGCTAGAATAAAACACAGGAATGTTTCAGTACCTTAAACAGGCAAAAAAAATAGATTGCACAAGTCCCTTAAAACCTAGAAACAAAATAAAAGTACTCAGATGGGATTAAATTAACCTAATTACTTTTTCATAGCAAAGTAAACAGAGTGAGGAAGCAACAAATAATATGAGAGAAAATACTTGCAAAGTATATATTTGACAAGGTGTTGACATACAGAATATATAAGAAACAGGGATACATTATCGAAAAGACAAATAATCCAACTTAAAATGAGAATCAAGATGTGTCATGTACCGGTACAAACCCTCAGTGATGGGGCCGGAGATTTAGCTCAGTGGTTCCGGCGCCTGTCTTACAAGCGCAAGGGCCTGGATTCGATTCCCCAGTAACCACATACAATACTGGGAGTGGAGACCCACACCCAGCAGCAACCAGTACCACATACCACAGTGCCGGGCGTGGTGGCTCACGCCTGTAATCCCAGCACTCAGGAGGCAGAGGCAGGAGGATTACTGAGATGTGAGTTTGAGGCTGAGCTCAGGGCCAGCTTGAACCACAAAGTGAGACCCTGTCTAAAAAAATCTAAAAACAAAAAACAAAACAAAACAAAAAACCAAACAAACCCTCAATGATGAATGTGATCATAATGTGTGTATGCATATATATATATATATATACATATATATACATACATGTATATATACATATATATGTATATATATATATATATATATATATAGCCAATGAAATCAATTTTAAAAAATGAGCATGAAATTTTAATCCACAATTCTCAAATGGAAAAAAAATATATATATATATGAAAAAGTACTAGACATCACGCAATCATGAGGGAAATGCAATAAAATTCACAAGTAGATGTCAAGTTCCACAACACACGCAAGCTGTCGCACACTAGACTTGTCCCTGCCCACCCAGCCAAATAGGCAGGCTGGTACCAGCCATGTGGCATGACCCCAAGCCAGTAAGCAGGCTTGCATCATCCATATAGCATGATCATTCAACAGTTCTAAGTGAGCTCTACAATTTGCTTTCTCTTGGTATGGTGCAGCAGAAGTATGGACGAAGTGACTGACCTGACCCTGGATGATAACAGTGTCTGAGCTGTAAAAGTTATGCAGGAACATTAGCAGACTCAAGGGAAAAGTATAAATCTGTCCTGCAGTTTCAGGGATTCCAATGCTACCCTTCCAAACGATGAGAGACAATTACAGGACACCCGCATAGAGAGAGAAAGAGAGAGTAGCCCATATTTAGAACTCCCAAGAAGAGTAAACTCAGCCTGAGAAGGACATGTCCCTTTGAAGAGGACAAACAGACCTTGTAAGTGTCAATACAAAGTCCAGCATTCCACTTGGAACACCACACACCATGGCCTACGTCTAGCAGAAACCAGAGAAGTGATTGTGTTTCCCATTTATCAACATAAACAAGTACAAGCCTTGGCTTGAACAGTAACCACAGTCTGGGATCAATGGACAGAGAGCGGCATATGGCACAGGGTGAGCATCTCCAAAACCCATGGGTCCTAAAGCTGGGCAGAGAGAATCATTACTGGCTAGATTTCAGGACTGCAGTCCAGGGGCTAGTCATTCATACAAAAAACACAGAAATTTTTTCTTTCACTCTATCTTTTCCTGATTTTTCTCTTTTTAATTATTTTGTTCTTTATTTTATCAAGATTTTAGGGGGGGCTGTTGTTCTCCCCTTGTTTTCTTTTTTAGCTTATTTTCTAATTTCTATTTTCAACTTTTTCCTCTTTGTTGCCTGCATATTGCGATGTTTTATTCAGTTACTTATTTTTTCTTTTTACTCTTTTCTAACAATATTGACTTCTTTTAAATCTTCAATTTAATCACATCTCATTTTTCTTATGAATGTGTTTTATGTGTCTTCTTTAATATCTTCAAACATTATTATCATATTGTTTTTTATTTTTTTGTCTATTATTTCTTCTACTTTGGTTACCTTGAGAACAACATTTGTGGACTTAAGGACTTTAGGAGGCAACATTTTGCCTTTGTGTGTGTGTGTGTGTGTGTGTGTGTGTGTGTGTGTGTGTGTGTGTGTGTGTGTGTTTGTTTCTATTGTTTTTGTGCTGGGGCTTCAATACCAGTTAGTGTAGAAAAATTCTGTCAATAAAGAATCTAACTCAATCTGAGTTGTCCTTGATTTGCTTATTTTTTGGTTTCTACCTCTCTTCAAACTACTCAATGCAACAGAATTGTCCCATTTGATGTGTTGCAATTATTTGATTTATCAGCATTTTCATAATGAAGCATGTGCTCATCTTATAATATAAAACTGCTTAGACTATGTCATATTCTTTCTTTCTGTAAATAATCCAGAAGCATAGTGAATTGAGGCTGATGAAAAGTAGGCTTATGAGAATGGGTGAAAGAGTTAGCAAGTAGAAAAGAAAGAAAACAGTTTAGAAAGAAGAAAACATAATTTAATCCCTGGTACTGAAAAAAAAGAGATAATTGCTAATGAAAATAAGAAATCTTCAAATTTTCATTATGATATTTTTATATCTGAAATGGGTGAGTAGAGGCTCAAACATCATGGCATGAAGGGAAAGAAAATAATGGGAAATAACTGTTATTGAGGATTGGAGAAAGCTGTAGGCATATGAGAACTGATTAATAAATTGTAGGAGGCTAGCATTTGGCCTTTTGTTCACATTTTTTGGTAGGAACTATTCTTGTATGACCATTAAAGATTTATACTAAATCACTGGTTTTTAATATGTGTGTATATAGTGGAATACTAAGAAAAGGAAGAAAGAAGAAAGAGGAAAAAAGAAAATAAAATTAACAGAGATTGAGAGAAATAGCAGAGTAGTGAGTACCAGAATCACAGCTTTTCCAAGACAAATAATTTGGAAATTAACAACTTGGAGAGTAAACTGAATGAGCAAACGGCACAAGGAACTGTGAGGAATTGAACAGGGGAGAAGAAGAAAGTAGGATCCATTATGACAGAAGAAATCTCTCAGTGATACAGAGGAAGGATCAGTATTACCCGGGGTGGGTAGCAAAAACAATTTGCAATATGCTACCAAAGGAGAGTGGACTTGGATTAAAAGAATTTTACGTAATCAGAGAACATTGAGAACACAAACAATTGCTTCCTGAGTCATTTCCAGAGTCAACTACTGGTGAATGAGGGGGAGCAGAGGCTCCACACTGTCTTGTCAAGCAGAATGGGTAGGGGTCGCCAACTTGTTTCAAAAGCTCAGGGTGTGACCTCCAAATAGCCCCAAGGCTACCTTGCTCCCAGTGCCCAAGAGTGGAAGAGGAAAGAGCTCATGCACAGTTATCTAGGTTCATCTAGATTCATGTATAAAATACTTTTGACAAAACTCAACCTCCCATTCAGATAGAAAGAACAATTTAAAGAAAAGAGGTACAATGATATGATCTCACTATGATAAAAACTGACTTATGAACAACTTGCTAGCAAAATAAAAGGCAAAAACCTGAAAGCTTTTGCTCTAAAATTTATATTGTTCCTGTAAACTAACAATAAAGCACTGAAAAATAAATTAGTCAAATAATAAAATTCACAATAGCCTCAAAAAATTATGTACTTATAAAGTAACCTAATAAAGAAGTGAATGATTTCTGCAATGAAAAGTCTAGTATTGTGAAAATGGCTATAGAGGAAATACTTGAAAGACATACTACTATCCCCAGATAGGGAGAACCAGTATTGTCACAGTGATACAGGTGGAATAGATGTGACTCCAAACCTTGTAAGACATTTGAGGCCTGAGATCATATTCTCTAAATCTGAAGAATGAATTCTAGGAATAACAGAGTTTAAGAATAGGAAAAATTTATTGAAAGAGAGCTTCTGTCTAAGAGAGATAGAAGAGGGCTTGAAAATGGGTTATCCCTTGACCCTGCTTCTCAAAGGTGTTTAATGGGGCAAAGCTATGAGGTGAAGTGGGTTCGAGATGGGATAAAACTATGGTCAACTAGCAAAGTCCCATTTAATCAATATTACCTAAGTGAGTATACTTGTCATAATCTTATTAGTTGATCATAATTTTGTCCATATTGTGATTTCCCATTCTATCACTATTATCTAAGTGATGGTACTTGTAATCTTACTAATTGATTATAGTTTTGGCCCACCTTGAACCTGCTTCACCACATAACTTTGTGGTACAAAAGACCCTTGAGCAGCAGAGTGGTCAGGAAACCACTTCGGTTGGCCCTGCTGTCTCTCTTAGGCATAAGATATCTCTCAAAAAAATTTTTGTATTCCTAATCTCCATTGTTCCTAGAATTCAATCTTTGAATTCAGAAAACATGAACTCATCCTTCAGATATCTACCAGGTTTGGGAGTTGCATCTATTTACCCTATATTAGAACCATGCTAGAGGTCAGGAAGACCAGTTGCAGCCTGACAGCCAGAAACTAGTCTTAACTTCAGTGAACTATGACTGCTAGAGATTAATCAACTCAGATCTGTACATTGCCCACATTGTCTACCAGTGTCAATAGAGACCTGCCTTTAAGGAGACACTTCTTCCTCTTCTCTTCTTATTCTCCTTCTTTTTTTTTCTCCATTTATCTCTTCTTTTTTTAATCTCATTTGGTTTTTTCTTGATTGTTCTTATGTTTCATGATTATGAGTACAGTTTCTAGCTTTTTTGTTGCTGTTGGTCTGGTCTGTTGTTTTATATTCCGATCTTCTCTCTTTTCCTTCTATCTTCACCAGTTTCCCAAAGCTTCTATGATCTTTCTGTGTCCTCTAGCCATACTTCTAATCTTTCCTCCTTCTGTTTCTCTATGCCTCCCAAACTCCTTCTAAACCTTCTTTCTGGAAGGTAAATTTGCTATACTGAGGGACTTAATTACTACAAACGTATTTCTGGTTTATTCTAGATTTTGTTATATAACCACAAAACTACTTCATACAGTTAAAGGTGTCACATTAATAGTTTTCATAGTTTACCATTTTCTAAGCTGTTTGATGTTATTGTTAATGCTGATTTTATTATTTTAGCCATCGGGGGAGAAAATAGAGGATGGCAAAACAAACCCAGACACTTCAGTTATGGGATCTATGCAAAAAGGGCCAAAACTATACACTGAATAAAAAATAGCCTTTTCAGCAAACAGTATTGACAAAACTGGTTATCTAGAGGCACAAGATTGAATCTAGACCCATATCTCTTACTAAGTACTAAGCTAAATTAAAGATTTATATAAGGTCCTAAGTTACAACATCAAGAATTAATCTGCTGTAATATAATAAAGGTAAAACTCTTGAAGATGTAGGCAAGTATTTTCTGAGCAGAACTCCAATTGCCCAAAAAATAATATCGAGAGTCAATAAATGGGATTATATCACTTTAAAACCTTCTACAAAGAAAGGGAAAATCAACAGAAGGAAGAAACAACCTACAGAATGGGAAATTTTTTGTCAGCTACTCTTTAATCAGAGGACTAATGTATAGAATATGTAAAGAACACACAATATGGTCACCCCAAAATAAAAGACTCAATCAAAAAATGGGCAACAGAATGGATAAGCTCTTACCAGAAGTACAAATGGCCAAAAATGCATTTAAATATGTCCAACATCTCTGATCATTAGAAAAATGCAAATTGAAGCAAATTTGAAATTTCATTTTTTTCCCAAGAATGGATAATGTCAAGAAATAAGATAACAACAAATGCAGATGAGCTTTTGGGAGGTAAGGAACATTTCTACATTGTGGGTGGGAATATAAACTAGTACAACCACTGTTAAAATCAATATAAGAATTCTCAAAAAGGTAAAAGAAACTTCAGCCAACCTAATTATTCTATTTCTAGGTATCTTTTCAAAATGTTAAAAAAAAATATTAGAACTGTGGCTGTAAACCATCCCCGCAAACCTATGGTTAAAAGTAATCTTTGTAGGGCCGGAGCTTTAGCTCAGTGGTTCCAGCGTCTGTCTTGCAAGAGCAAGGGCCCAGGTTTGATCCCCTGGTAACCACATAACAATACTGGGTGTGGAGACTCACGCCCAGCAGCAACCAGTACCACATACAACAGTGCCAGGCATGGTGGCTCACGCCTGTAATCCCAGCACTCGGGAGGCAGAGGCAGGAGGATTGCTGTGATGTGAGTTTGAGGCTGAGCTCAGCCTGAACTACAAAGCAAGACCTTGTCTCAAAAAAAAAAAAGTAATCCTTATAGAGATAGCCAAGTCCCTCATGGTTCAGGAACCTAACAATCAAACTGCTGTCCCCATGTACCATCATATCTCAGTTTAACCTGTTGCCATAGTGCAGTATGTATAAAAATGGAGCACCTGGAGTAAGAGGGACACTTCAGAGACTCACCAGCCATGTATACTGAACATATATACAGCAGCAAATCCACCTAAATAAGTGGAGGTGATGAGATCTTGGGAAAGATACCAAGGACTACAGTTATGCACGTCTACAGTACATCACTGAAAAGCAGACAGTAACTGAAAATATCTTCAGATTACAAAAAAAAGAAAAAAGCCATGTGCTATTAGTTATTGCTTCTTTATTAAGTTTACTGGTACATTTTAGATATTCACTATGATCACATTCATCCCACACACACAAAAATTCTACTCATTGTTGATTCCCTGTTGCGTATGTGTGCACATGTGTACATAGCAGCTCCTTTCATAGAAAGAAAAGACATCTAGAGGTCATGAGATACAGGATGCATTATATGTATCTGAAGCTGGATTTTATAAGAAAAAATAAACTAGCTGACAAATTAGGGCAGCAATAAAAAGTGTCCTTTTGGCAACAATAAATAAATATAGTTGATGGTTTTCTGTGAGACTAAATCAGCTTCTTCACTGAAGAGCAGATGTGGTGTTTCCATGGAGCTACAGTTGACTCCACAGTATCTTTTTTTTTTCTTGATTTTTATTTTTTTAATAAGCAAAGTTTTCCTGCTTCTGTCACATTAGTAAAACCATTTGATGATGACAAGATAATGATCCCATTGACTTTGCTTTTCCCTTGTTCATTGGACAAAATTGGCTCAGAATATATTTAGATCGTCATGACAAATAAAATCGAAGTTTATGTCAAGACAAACTGACTAAAAACATCTGGTTCCTTATTTTAGAATAGTTCAGACAACCAGATTCTTTCTTTATTTTATGTTAACATATTGAACTCTAAGAAGCTGTAGACTGTGGTTGGTTGTTGAGACCTACAGAATACAGAAAAAAGGGAACAGTTCAGCATCTTTCATTTTTTAAAAATTCAAATCTATTGGTACATTATATATACACATCATGGTCACATTCAGCATTGAGAATTTGTACTAGTATATGATATGACATAAACAGTGATGCTTTATGTGGATGCCAAAATCAGTCAGTCTGGGAGGAAGCAGCCATGTTCTTTCATTCACACTTGGCAAGCAAATCTAAGAGAACAATTAAATTTTTAGCTTAAGATGTTAAACTTTTTCATTGTACACTAAACACGATAGATAACAGGAAAAAGCTAGTATCTGAAAAATTTAGGACTAAATGTCTCAGCTTATTCTTTATGGCTGGGTAGTACTCCATTTTAGGGGAAAAAACCCATGTTCTTTATCCAATTACCAGTTATCCAGTTAATGGCCATTAGGGCTATTTCTTAGACTTAGCTCTTACAAAGTATGCTACTGTAAACATGGGTGCACATATATCCCTGTAGCTTGATGCTATTAATTCTTTGGAAAGATATCTAGCAGGAGATTAGTCAGTAAAATGGAACCTCTAATGCTAGTTTTCTGTGGAATCTCCACACTAATTTCCACAGTGGTTGAACCAATCTATACTCTTACCAATAGTGGAGAAGGGTACCTTTTTCCCCACAGTCCCTCCATTATTCGTTATAGGTTAATTAATTGATAGCAGGTACTCTTTTTGGAGTAAGGTGGATTAACAGCATTGTTTTAATTAGCATCTCTTGAATGACAAGTGATGTTGAACAGTTTTTTATACATTTATTTGCTATTTCAACATCTTCCTCTGAGAAATGTCTATTGATTTCAGATGATTGTTTTTGAGTGAGTCTTTAAATTTGGAAGGTATGATTTTTTTTAAGTTATATATATAATCTAAGTAGTAGAGCTTTGTTTGAAGAAGAGCTCATTAAAATGTTACAAAATTGTGGGTTTTCTCTTAACTCTGTTGGTGGTTTTTGATGTTCAAAAAAATTTTTAATGAGATCCTATTTGTTGATTCTTTGTGTTTGTTATTGTGCAACTGAAGTTTGGTTCATAAAGTCTTTCTCTAAGCCAATAGCTTCAAGAGTTTTACTTAACCTATCTTCCAGCAGGTTTAGTATTTCTGTTTTAAAATTTGAACCTCTGATCTATTTCAATTTTACTTTACTGCTTGGTGAGAGACAAGGGTCTCATTTTAATCTTTGGTAGGTTGAAACTGATTTCATTGGGCTGGCAATATAGCTCAGTGGTTCTGGCGCCTGTCTTGCAAGGGCAAGGACCTGGGTTCAATCCCCGGTAACCACATAACAATACTGGACACGGAGACTCACCCCAGCAGCAATCAGTACCACATACCACAGTGCCGGGCGTGGTGGCTCACACCTGTAATCCCAGCACTTGGGAGGCATAGGCAGGAGGATTGCTGTGATGTGAGTTGAGGCTGAGCTCAGGGCCAGCCTGAACTACAAAGTGAGACCCTCTCTCCAAAAAAAAAAACAAAAAAAAAACACAAACCCCCCCCCCCCAAAAAAAAACCTGCTTTCATTGTGTCCCATAGATTCCTGTATGTTGCACTGGCATTAACATTTAATTGCAGGGCTGGTGGGGGAAGGGGAAAAATGAGAATCAAGTCATGTCATATTCTGCTACAAACTCTCAATGTTGAATGCAATGATGAAATGATGATGTGTATTTATAATGTACCAATAAAGATTTGAATTTAAAAAATATGTATGAAAAACCAACAGCCAATGTCATACTAAATGGTCAATAACAAACCTTTCACACTAAAATCAGGACAAATCAAGTATGTCTACTATCAGTACATTTGTTCAATATAGTTCTGGAAACATTAGTCACAATAATTAGACAAGAGAAAGAAATAAAAGGAATAAAAAATAGGAATGGAGAATTTAATTTGTCACTATTTGCTAATGCTATGATATTCTATATAGAAGATCCCCAAAACTCAGCCAAAACACTGCTGACTTAATCAGCAGATTCAGTAGAATAGCTAGATATAAGGTTAACTCTCAAAAATCAGGAGCTTTCCTACACATAAATAGCTGAGAGAGAAATTCTCACTGAGAGAGAAATAGGTAAAATAAAATTCCTTTCATAAGAGCATTGAATTAATGAAATATCTAGGATCAATCTGACAAAGGACCTCTACTATGGAAGACCTCTACTATGGAAATTTACAACACTCTCAAAAGGGACATTGAAGAGGATATCAAAAAATGGAAAGGTAAGAAGAATTCCTGGGTATGAATAATTTATACTGTCAAAATGGTTATACTCCCACAACTGTTCTATAGATTAAATGGAATCCCAATTTAAATTTAAGCAACATATTTTGCAGAACTAGAAAAAATTATCAAAAATTAATCTGTAACTAGAAGAGACATGGAATAGCAAAAGCCATTCTAGGCAACAAAGACATGGCAAGGAGTATCACAATCCCCACTTGAAAGTGTACTACAAGGCCTCTGGGATAAAAACCGGATGGTACTGGGCAAAAAAAAAAAAAACTGACCTGAGGATCAGTGGAATAGACTAGAAGATGCAGAAACAACATATTAAACCATTTCAATTTTCAAAAAGAGCCAAACACTCTCAATAGAGGAAAAATAGCATCTTCTGTACTTGGTACTGAAAAAAAGCAGGTTTCAACATGACAAAGAATAAAATTAGAACTGCATCTTTTACCATGCACTAAACTAAAATTGAAATAGATCAAAATCTAAATATTAAAACAAAAACATTAAACTCACCTGGAAGTTAGGTTACATCTTAGAGACATTGGCATAGGGAAATATCTTATGAACATATAACCTCAGTACCAAATGAACTGCTAGAAAGAATCAACAACTGATATCTCTTCTTTTTACTAAGCTTTGGAACAACAAGAGAAACCCCCAACAGAGTAAAAAAAAAAAACTCATAGTGTGGGAAAAAATTTTGTATTTGTTCCTCAGACAAAGGTTTACTATCAACATATAAAAAACTTTAAAAAATCAGAACCCCCAAATTTAAAGACTTAATTGAAAAGTGGACAACTGATATGAATAGACATTTCTTGGATAAAGTAAAAGCAACAAAGGAACATTTAAAGAAATGTGCAACCTCACTGGTTATTTAAGAGATACAGATGAAAACCACCCTGAGATTCCACCTTACTGCAGAAACAATGGCTGCTACCAAGAAATCAAGCAATAACAATTGCTGGTGGGCCTGTGGAGAGAAAGAAACCCTTCCTCACTGTTTATGAGAACATCAACTGATGCAATCACTGCTGAAGTCTATGTGTAAATTCCTCAAAAAATTGGGTCCAATGTCCCATTTGACTTAGCTATTTCCCTTCTGAGTATGTTTCCAAAATAATTTAAAGCATCATACCACATCAATATATATTCACCTGCACAATTTCTAACAGCTAAGTCTTGGAAACAGCCTAAACAGTCATCAACTGGTGATTGCATAAAGAAGACATATGTTTTTAATGAAAAACAGTATTACTCAGTCACAAATAAAGTAGAGAGATGTATTGATAAATATATGCACCTTGAGGCCATACTCTTAAATGAATTAAATAGGACACACATGTGTAAATACCAAAGTATTTCTCTTGTGTGAGAAACTAAAAATGTAAATGCAGACCAAAATGTAAAACAAATAAGGTGAAATGGGAAGAAAATGTTACAAGGGGAGGGAAAATACAGAGGGGATATGTAGGAAAACAAAGAAGAGAAAGAAAAAAATGAAAGAGGTTGAAGGGACGGTAGGTGAATGGAAAAAAGTAAGAACCAATATGCACCATGTACAGGTACAAATTCCCAATAATGAGTATGAACACAATGTATATCTAAAATATTCCAATAAATCTAATGCCTAAAAAAACACATTTTCTGACCTGTTGTTATCTTCTGGAATCTACAGTTTTTTTATTGTGTCTGGTTCACGGAATATCTCTGATATCATTGCTAGACAGACTGAGCCTTGATCCATGCTGGATGATCTCAGTAAGCCTGAAGTATGATTAGAGTGTTGTGCTAGATAATCGCAGTGTCCAATTCAGGGCGTCTCTGCTGTCATTGTTGGACAAAGGAATTAGACAGAGCCTAAACTCACGGTGTATTATTTCAGCAAGCCCGATTAGAGTGTAGTGCTGCATAATCCCAGAAATCCTGCAGCAGAAAGAGGGCTCAGTGCTGCTGCTACTGCTTTCAACTCCACAGAAATCAAGCTTATCCAGGACGCCTTTTGCGGGGTTGTGCCTTGGGTTATTCAGCATACAACATTCTGAGTATCTCTTGCTGGGCTGACCTCATCTCCTTTACCCTGGGTGTTTTCTGAGGTGGTCTTCACCAAGTCACCGTGAACCCTGAGATGATGCCAACCAATGGTTGCTCCACATGCTGGTTCAGTTTTCTCCTCCATAAAATTGCATCTCACCAAGTACACTCTCCAGGAGTCATGGCAGAGGTTTGATCTGGAGCCACTTAGTTCTTGTAGCTCAAACCATCTATTGTTCCATTCCACTGATACATTTTCCCCATAGACCTGTGAAGTCACCCAACCTCACTGTGTCTCTATTTTTGAGCTCCCTCTCTCATGCCAAGAACTATGGGTCAGAAAGAAAGTAGTTCACCACCTCCTTTTTCTGAACTGAAGTCTTATCTCTTCACTTTCTCTGTCAGCTCCTATTTTCCCTTCAAGTCCTTCCTGGCTCTCTGGAATCCATCTCATCCTGCTTTTCTTCCCCAAGTTGTTGTACTCCAGAGTCTGAATTCTTGATCTGGGAGAGGTTTTATGTGCTGTTGTTCATTGCTGCATCATCTTCCTGGAAGTCCTTCCACATGCTTTCTCTTATATGAGAAATCCAAACTATGAATAAATTATAGAGCAAAATGAAAGATAATAAGATACAGTGAGATCTGCAAAAGAGAAGAAGATCCAGAAATACAAAGAGAACAAGAAAGAGAGAAGAGGATAATTAATCATGTACATATATAACTATTTTGAAGAACTAATTAAAAGATAGACCAAGATCATAGGAAGTAGAGGTACATAAAAGAAAGATAAGATAGATAGTAGAAAGATGGATTTCATATAAATTGGAAGAGGACCAAGAGGTAGAAGATGTGAGGAAGGAAAAGGGTGGTAAGTAAATTTAGATGAGTTGTATGTATGTATTTAGTAACTCCCCATGATCAGTTTAGTCATTTGGTACTATAAACATGTTCTAATGAATATTATCTACATCTCTATGTATTTAAAATCTGAGTCATCCCAGACACATTCTCTTCCTTACTACTTTTAGCCAGTCTGTCAAATCATCATTTTTGTCCTATCTTGAAAACATACCTGGTCTGGGGATTTAGCTCAGTATATCACTTGCAAGCACAAGGGCCTCAGTTCAATTGTTGGTACCATTTAAGAAAAAAGAAAGAAAGAAAACATACCTCAAATCACTCATTTTTCAGTAACAATTGCACAAGAATAAAGGAAATCTCCATCCAATTGGTAACACATTTTCTTTCATCCTTTTGCACCAGTATAACTTTTCTGTGACATGTCTTCTATTTGGGGAATCAATAAAGTCTTTATTTTAAAAATAAGGTCTTTAATTTAAAAATTGAAAACAAGCAAACTTAAATGAACTCTAGTCTTGCTTAGCAAAACATAGGGTTCTATATTTCTTGTGGCTTGTCTTGATTCATATCTTATTCATTTACTTTAACTTGTATAATGAACTTGATAATCTCTACTGTAGAGAATGTTGCACACTCCGTGGAGGTTTTATGGTATTTAAAATCTTAGAATGCACTGATACCACTTCCTTCATGCCTACTCATTTCTTCTCTACTTTATTAATTTTCACATGTTGTGTAATGACTTATTGAAGCAACACATGTTCACTAAGGCCCTCTCACTCTCTTTTCACCAATCAGAGCACAGCTTGTCTTTCCTGTATACCTATCATATTTTGTCCATATTTTCATTGAAGTTAAAGATACTTTTACAACTGATTTGTGATAAATTCCTTTATTACCTATTAGTTGGATTAAGTGTAAATTTGCTAACTAATGGATAAAAGCAATAAGAAGGGAAAGAAAGGACAATAAAGTCAGCAACAATTATAACTGTCATCTCTGTATTCATTCTGAGGCACTCAGGTGGCAAAAGGAATTGTTTAGTGACATGACGTGTGTCTAGAAGTAACTGTATCATTATAGCTTTTTTCAAGTCCTTACGAGCTTATAATAAAAAACAAATATAAAGAAAGGAAAACTGGGCAAGAAGTGGCAAAGTAAGCATTTCTTTTATTCACAAAGGCTGGCTTGTGTTGTTTTATCAGTAGTAAGTTAGTCCTCTGACGTCTTTGCCAGAAAAGTTGGAAAACACAAAGGTTAGTACAGGGTTAGAATTACCCCTTTTCTTCCAAATACAATGTAAGCTCTTCTTTTGGGTCAATATCATTCTCCTGTATTTTTATTCATTTCATGTAAGCACAAATATTGCTTCAATTTGTAATAATGTGTGAAAATAAGCATATTTTTAAAAATCTTACTATTTTGGTCTTTCTATAACATAACATCTTCAAAACTCAGTGTTACTGCGATGAAAATATGTCTTGAACAGAAGCCAATAGAGCGTTGCCATGCACTGCCCACACTAGTGGTCTGAATTCATTTACTTATTAAAAAACTAGAATTTCCACTGGATAAAATATGTTCATAGGAAGACTTATAAATGCATCAAAACCATATATAGATATACAAATTAAAAATCATAAATCAAGATTTTAGGAGACATTGTCATAAAATCTGATGACCAAATCCTTACAGAGATCATCAATTACAAAATGACACTGAAGAATGAGAATAATATTTTAAAGGTTAGCATTATCATTACAAATGTAATATCCAACAACCAATAACTATTTTTTAATTATAGACATGTACATAAATGAACTTTCACAAGAAAATGGATGGAAGTGAAGTATATTATGATGAGTAAAGTAAGTCAGACACAGACAGACAAGCATCCCATTTTTTCTCATATGCAGAAACTGAAAAATAAAGTCATGAAACTTCATTGCACATTAGAGGCATCAGCACTTTGGAGCTACTCAGACGACACTCACCAGGATCCACAGGTGCACAGGAATGGGGAAGTGAACAGAGAACTCAGTCATGGGGAGGCAATTTTTAATAAGAAGCTCATTTGATGAATTCCAGTATCTAGGGTGATTAGAGAAAGAGAAAGGTCAACTTCTTGGTCCCAGCTCTGCTGACAACCCAGGTCCAGAGAACATGCTATCTTCAGAATAGATCAAATGCCCTAAAAGAAGAGGATAAATACAGCACTGGCAGTCAGACTGTTGCATTCTGTGCCCAACCTACCAGTCACTGCCTAGTGCCCATCTGTCTCAGCTCTTCCCACTGACAGATGTAGTCAGCAAACAAGATATTCTCAGGAGAGAGCCTCCACAGATTAAGACACTCACAAATATTGGGGCCAGAGAATCGCTCAGATGGTAGTGACTGAGTTAAGACTATGAGTCCAGTGGACAGAACATAGAGTATAGATAGACCCAAAGAGGAACACAGAACCAGGCACTGAAGGATCCACGGCACATTAAGTTTCAAGGGGAGGCAGTGACTATGATTCATGTGATCTGTGTGCGGAAAAAATAAACTGGAACAGTGTCAAAGTGGTACTTTCCCACCCACCCTCTTCCAACACTGTCATTCTCTGAACCCATCTGTTATCCCACCTGCTGCATGTCCTCAAAATGCCACAGAGCTCAGTCTGTGCTGGATGCATCTCACTACCCAGAAAAAGATGCTGAGCTGGGTGCTTATCTGATCTCCTTCCCACTGGCTCATAAGGCTACTGAATTCCTGGCAGATCCGCCCCCCCCCCCTTTCCAGAATGCACAAGTTTAATAGAGATTGTTTGAGAAGAGACAGATTTTGGTGCAGGCAGAAAGCCAAAGAACAGCAGTGGGGTCAGAAGACACTGCATAGCATACTCAACCAGAGGACTCTAGAAAGTGCATATGTGAGCAGAAGGAAGGATTATCACAGATGACAAGGGTTGGATATTGATGAAACATCTTCAGAGATCAGCAGAAGATTAGGTGCACGGCAAGTCTGTGCTCCAAGCTCTCTTGCACAATTGAAGGTCCTAATAATAAGACAGAGACAATACACTCTAGCTATTTATGCTCATTATAGCATAGCTGAAGCTTACAAGAGCTCAGAATGAAAAGAGAGCAAGAGGCAAGTTTTATAGTCAGCCTGCACCTCCAATTCAACTTTCTTTAGTTGTCAGTAAGAGAGCAAATCATTGGAGGGGAACTAGTTCAAGCACTGGTGAAAACAACTCACAGATTAGACTGAAGCTGAGCTCTACACAGCTTCTAACAAGACAAAATATCTCCATTTGTGAACTAAAGCAGAACACAAGAGCACAGTGATCTAATTCAGAATGAAACATAAATAGGACTGAGAGGACTTAAATTTTCCGTATTTGTATGTCTTTTTCCCCCTTGCCTTACATCTGTGCATGTATATATGTGTGTTTGCATGTGTGAAATGTAAAATAAGACTTGACTAGTTTAGAGTATTTTTGAATTTTTCATGTTCATGTCAAGTTACCTCCCACTAAAAATTGTCCATGGAGGATTCAAACACAAGCTTTCTATCAGCATATTGCTTTCACAATCTGATCCCCCTTCTTCCTTTTACTTGCACCAAAAGATCCTGTCAAATCCCTCCTTCCATTTCAGCTATAAAAAGTCATTAAAGTCCCATCTTTCTATTTTGCTGTTATTTCCTTTTTTCTTCTTTTCTGCTATACGAACTAAGTAGTTTCTTTTCACTTTCCTTTCACTTTCACTCATTTTCTATATCCCAGCCAATTTGCTTTAAGTTCTAGTTAACTGGCATTTTAGGTTAATGGAAAAGGTGTATAATTATTTAAGCAATTTTAAATTTTATAATTGATAGACAGTTGGTTTTATAGGTGCTGACATAACTTGTAGTCATTCTCTCTTTCAAATAAATTGGCCAAGACAGATCTTAGGTTGAGTAGGATGAAAAAGTGCATGATCATTAAAACATAACAAAACTCATTTAACATGATCTCAGGTTGCATCTCTTTTCCTATAAATGACTCAATTTTATCTATTTTTCAGGCTGAGTACTTTTCTGTACTCCATGGGTCTGTTACTTTGCCAGTACCACGCAGTTTTTTATCACAGTGGCTTTAGAGTATAGTTTATGAAGCAATTTTTGATGGGAGAAATTGAGATAAAACTATATAGAACATTTTGAAAGCAAAATCATAAGGTAATCTCCACATATATGCCTCCTTCCACATAAAAAGTGCAAATCTTAACCAATCAAATTAAAAAAGAAAATAGTGACCAATATAATACACTCTTTGTAGAAGTACTTTTAAGGGAAATATATTCTGTTGTAGTTTTGGGTAAGCATGCCATCATTGTTTATTAACATCGCTGCCTCTTGTTTACTACAAGTAGAATGTTCCTGGGATCACAGCAGGGTTCTCATACGATTTCTTATGACTCTCCCTATCACACTGCCAGACCATGCTTCTGCCATAGACTCTAAAACTTGTGCTGTCTTTGCCACCTCTACCTCTCTGACATCTTTTTCTCCTAAATGCATCATATTTCATTCAGTCTCTGCAAATTGTGATTCCAGTCACTCCTAGACCTAGGAGACAATAGCAACTTTTAATATTATTCCAGTTTTCTCTCTCAACCACTGGTGTCACCAGCTCCTAAGCATGCCATAACTCACTCAGTTCTACTCTGGCCAATGCTTTCATTGGAATATGAGTGTGATACATTGCTAAGAATGATATGTGTATTAGTATACTAAAGTTGGTCTTATGATATTAAATTACTATTATGAACTAATCAAGATGTCTGCATTTAAACACAAATATCCTTGACTTCCTATACTGGGGAAAGAATTGGTGACTTTCCTTGTACATGATACACTTATTTCAGGCAAAATTATTATCTTTTTAATTTCTGTTCTTTACGTTGATGTGCTTTGGCATCAAGTTGACAAGGACTGGTTAATTTTATTTGTTGACTGAATTGAGAGTCATTTATAAAATTGCTTAAAAAACCCCCACTTATCCCTGTATCTGTAAGAATTTTTGCAGAGACAACTCTCATGTGAGTCAGTGAACTTACTAAAAATGACCTGCTCTGGATGTGTATAGCATCATCAACTATGCTAGAGAACTACACAGAGCAAAAAATAGAAGGGGAATTTTGCATGTGTGAAATTGTTAGATCTTTTTGAGCAATTTTCTTTATTTTTTGTTTTGAGCACCTAGCTGTAGAACAACTGTCTAGGAAATTGTCTCCCTAGGAATCATGTCATAGTATTCAGCAAGCCAGGAACTAAGAGTCCTCTGGAGTTATTGTCCAAGATGGCCAGGCTACTGTTCAAGCTGGCAGAAGTCCTTGGTGTCATCCATGTATTACTTGTCTTACAGGAATTCATAATGCAAGAATTATGGTGTCAGGCAGGCTTTCAACCAGATTTCAAAAGACCTAGGTGGGACAAGAAATGTCTCTCAGAGGGCAGTGGTGAAAGTTGTAAGACTGAGGCTTAATGCACAGTGGAAACCCCAAGAAGTTGGAGGTAACATGACTATGTATTGTCTGCTTAAAATATCCACAGATAGTAAGTAAGGTCAGCCAAAGGGAAAATCCACGAGGGCTAAAATTTGTAATGTCATAACAAAGCTTCCCAACCTATTTAAAGTTTTCATCTCACCACATTGTGGCTCAGACGCTGGATTTGGAGCTACAAGATTTAATGTTTGCCCCATTGGGATTTTGTTTTGCTTTGATCTAATTTCTTACTATCCTTTCATCTCTCTTTTTTGTTATAGGAATATTTACCCTATGCCATTGTAGGCTGGAAGCATTTACTTTTCTTTTTCACTTTTATGGGGTTTCACAGCTGAGTTTGCCTTTAGTGTAGGAGGAGACTATAGAGTTCCTACTGCAGAAATTATAGAACTGTTAAGATTTGGCATGTCTTAGAGATAGAATAATTATAATTTATATATAGAATTGTTCATGAATATTTTGGGGCAGGTGTGGAATGCTATGGTTTTAATGTAGAATTTTCCCAAAAAGACACATGTGTTCATTCATATGTAAAGTTTTTTATCATTACTAGAACATGGGCACACTACAGCTTATTTGCTGTTAGAAAGTGAGATTTAGCCAGAAAAAGTGGGTTGTGCTGCTACTGGGATTTTGTGTGCTGGATTCTCCTGGAGTCAATTTCTAGGGATATTTTTTTGTTGTTTCATCAGGACCAGGGGTCAAACTCAGGCCCTTGTACTTCTAACAATAGGCATTGTAGCACTTGAACTAAATCCTTGCCTCAATTTCTAGGTTTTTTTTTCTGTCTTGAGAAAAGAATTGGTCAAGACAAACACAGAAAGTATCTAAGTTTTACTAAAAATATTAAAATAAACAGGCTCTACAAAGCAAGTGAAGGGGAAAGTAAAGTAAAAGGATAAATAAAAGGTTAAGAAGTATTCTCTGTGGCATGAAATTGGGCTAGTATATGAGAGAATAGAGTTGCAAAAAGTCATTGTGAAGTTTCCTTTTTGTAGTACCTACTCCTTAGGGTAAAGTCAAATCTGGTTATTCTATTGAAAATACACTCTAGCTATTTATCCGATGTTTTCTGGGATTTTGAAACTCACAGGTAACACTTAAATCTGCAGTCAGCTTTGGCATCCCCTAATCTCCTTTCTCATTTCCCTCAAGAGATACATATCCTCATAATCATGTATGGAGGGCTGAAGGAATGCAGGTGTCCATCTTGTAGAACATCTTCTGTTTGGAATTGGCTATACATCCTACATAATGGAGATTATAAGGTCTCCAACTACCTTGGAGTGTTGTGCATCACTGTCTAGGTTAAAGAGAAAAACTTACTTGGGGGCCGGGGAGTTAGCTCAGTGGTTCCGGCACCTGTCTTGCAAGCGCAAGGGCCCGGGTTCGATTCCCCGGTAACCACATAACAATACTGGGTGTGGAGACCCACACCCAGCAGCAACCAGTACCACATACCACAGTGCCGGGCGTGGTGGCTCAAGCCTGTAATCCCAGCACTCGGGAGGCAGAGGCAGGAGGATTGT
>PVIR01030165.1:0-20519 GCA_004026965.1 Petromus typicus
GTCCCCTGAACTCCCTTTGTAAGAGAGAATGATAGAGGTCCCCACCTCACCTGACTGTCATAAATACTAACTGAATAAATATGTGCAAAGTGTCTACCTCGAAGCCTAGTGTGAAAGAAACACCACACAGGTACCCACTACTGCAGTCTCTGGGGGGCGATGTTGCTCCCTTTCAAAGCCCTTGCTTAGTTCCATGTCAAGAACTCCTAGTCACAAAATAAAGCAAAGGTGAGAGATTTAAATTATTTTGATGTTTCATATCTATTTTGTCTCTTATAAATATACACAAAGATAAAGGAAAGAGAGGCAAGACATTGAGCTATAGAAACTGTTCCTGATGACCAGAATGTGATCCTATCCTATATAATCAAGCAAAAGACTTACACACACACACACACACACACACACACACACACACACACACACACACACTCACATTTGCCACCCTCTCAAGTCAATTATAAAGACTTAACTACCTTCCAACAAAAGGTTAAAATTGATGTGGGTCCTTCAAGGGCTAACATCCATTGGAAAGGGAATTGGTAGGTGATGAAAATCACTAAATTGGACAACTATGAGTTAATTGTGCTGTTAAGCAACTAGGGATTAACTAGGTGACTGTACACTTTGTAGAACTACCTGACTAGTGATGTCAACTTCTATAATGTGTCACCGAAAGAGCACAACAGCCCTGGAAAGTCCTGCCCCAGCTCTTTCCTCTGCCCCTGCCTCAGCTCTTGGTGAGAACTGTGTCTGCTGTAAGCCCAGGGAGCCTCCAGTGGAATTAATCCTCATAGATGCAAAGATGTTAAATAATAATGGATCAAAGACAGCCTGACACTCTGCTTCTGCTTCTATTCCTTCTGCTCTGACCCTATAAAACTGCCAACCCCTGATATTTTGGGCCCAACTTCTTTGAGAAAAGACCCTGGTCAGGAGCACCAGTGTAAACAAAGCTGTTTACTCCGTCCAAGCCTCTGGGTACCGTCTGTTTCCCAGTTTTTCGTATTCTCCAACACATTCACAACAGCTGCAATTGCTTTTAATGGAGTCAGTTTCTGAAGAGACAGCCATGGCCTTGTTCAGAACTTCTCAGGAAAGTCTGAACAATAAATGAAGGTGTCATCCTAGAAATTCCTTCTCCTTGTGCAGCAGAGACTCCCAGAGGCATTTTCTCAAAACAACAGGGACGGCACACGCGGAATATTCCAAACAAAGTGGCAGAGGTGGTGGTCTCCAAAACGGTGGCCCATTGGGGAAAACCCACAGCCAGCTTTTCTTCTCAAACAAGCTCACACCCCAGGACAGACCTCTGTGACAGCTGCTGCTGGTTTGAGGTTGTGGCTAGGCACGAGATATTTTAATAAAGGAGTCTTCCCATCAACAAATACCTCCTATAACATCTTGGAAGCAGAGAAATTACTTTAGTTATTTATAGCATCAAAAAGTAAAAACATAAAATATTGCTTTTTTGGCCTAAGGCACTTTCAGTCTTTCTTTCTGTAACGTGGCAATTATCTCAGAATATTTCTTTCTGTTAGTTACTTGTGGGATTATTGAATAATTTCTCAGGATCCAGCCGTAGAGGAAAATTTCATCTAAATAGTTATTCCCCATAAATTTGAAATCCATGTAGACAAAGGCCAATTACAGAACTCTGTCTAGAAGAGACAGGACTCAGAGTACTGGCTGGTTATGAACTGCGTGTATGAATCATGATTTTAGAGTTGCCAGGGAAATGCTGTTTCAATGGTGCACAGTTGTCAGGACTACACAAGATGTGGCAACAATCATGCCTCTTCTATCAGGTCACTGAGCATTTCATTACATCCCCTTTAATTAAACCAACCATGCCCCATGAGTCTGAGACATCCAGAATAAAGCCGCAACATGTCTGCTTTCCAACTGTCCTATAATTCTTTCCAGTGATCTCTCGTTCAGCAGCTCCACTCGTCCTACTTCCACCACTTCCCCGATTCTGGAGCTCCCTTTCTGCCTTCCTCCACCGGGTCGAGTCTCCTTTAAGGCTGTTGGCTGGATGCCCCATGTCTGACCTTCAGCAAGTGTCACTTCCTGCCTCTCTGCACTCTCTTCACACAGCGCCACCAGACAGCACCACGGGACAAAAGTAGAGAGCAGCTCTACAGACATTACAGTCTCAGCCGGCCGGATACAAAACCCTGCCTGAGTTACAGATCCATGGCCAACCAGAGGTGAGGTGAGTTATCCTGCTCCCCACCCCAAGGAGCGGGAGAGGTGCTGAGTTTCCAGCTGCGGTCTCCAAGACACTGATGGAGTCGGTCTCTGAACGAGACGTCCTAAGCAATGTGAGATTCAGGACCAAAATTTTACTCCTTCACATTGTTACATCCCCAGGCTCTTCTTTGCTTTCATTTTGAGAGAAAATCTCACTAAGTCACTCAGTGGCCCAGCTGGGTTTTCATTTGCAGTCCTCCTGCCTCAGCCTCGCAGCACCAGGCATTCACAGCTGCCTGTCTAAAACCTGAATCCTTTGGCAGGGTGAACTGCCTGGAAAACACTGTGCCTGGTTTCAGAGTTGAAGACACCCAGAAACTGACCGAAATACTGCCCAAGAACATCTGCTTTCTCATGATGACTCGGACTTCAGGGCTAGACCGTGCAGGGACTCCATCCGTCCCTGTGTTAAGGAAAACTCAATCCACTTGCCACAGAAGTGGAGACAAGATGAGCTGTTTCCAGGGCTGGCTGTGCTGAGATCCGACTCCCTCCAGCCTCGCATTTCTGCCCACTCAAGATTCTGACGCCTGGAGTCGAAGCTGAGAAAGTGACTCACCACTGCCGTCGCACTCCCACCCAAGCCCTGGCTGCCTCTGGGCAGCGGGCTCCGCGCCTCTGCAGTTCCCTAGAAAGGAGCTTCTGTCCATTTCTGGGCTGTTAGACAGAGAAACCTCAGATGACTCTGATGTAAATAATGAAAGAATGCATAAGCTGTGGGCCAGCGAACTGATCCTTCCATAGTCTGACACCTTACATACCCAGGTATGCTCGAGGGGAGAGGCATGTAGATCGTAAACGCAAAGGAAGAAGTTCGTTTTATTGTTATCTGTTTTTCAGGCATAGTTTTTATTTTCCTGTGGTGACTGATACTCCCTGGTTTGCCTGGTCCTTCACAGTTTGAGTGCTGAAGATCTTCTGGTCAAGAAAGCCTGGGATCCCCTTCAACCCAGGAAGGCTGATTGTTCTCCAGGAATTTAAAAACTAACCTTTTGCTCCAGCACAGAGCAACATGTGGCTGGGAAGGACTCAGTTGGTACAGCCTATCAATGAATATAACCTAAAACAATGTCAACACCAACACAAAGCACTTCCTTAACCCTTTTACTATACCAAAGGTTCCCAATCCAGGGACAGGAGTTAACACCAAGCAAAACAAAACCGGAATAATGAGTAAATTTCCTCACTTTTTGCTCTTTACTAAGAACCATGGGAAAAAGATTCAAAAATAGATTCCAGCCATAACTGACTAGCTTCACTCACAGCAAAGGAAACCATCACCGGAGTGAAGATATAGCATGCAGAATGAGAAAAAAAAATTGTCAGCTATTCTTCAGATAAAGGGCTAATACCTAGAATAAAGAGGTCAAAAAGTTAGGCCCCCCCCCCAAATTTAAAGACGCAATTTTAAAATGGGCATCTGCAATGAATAGACATGTCTCAGATAAAGAAAGATCTTTTTCTCTCCCTCTACTACTTGGTAATAATGCTAAAATAAATAAATAAATAAAAATACTTACCAAGAGTCCAGAAAAGCAGGCTCACTGAAGGGAAAAATTCAACCACAAAATTATATAATATTCCATCCCCTGTATCTTACAACCCCCTATATCTCACAGGACCCCATCGTCATGGCCACAGATTACAACTAAAATCACCACAAGGCTCTGATTTCTCTTAGGAAAGATACTCTGGGAAGCCCCAACTCAACAAAAGAAGCAAAACCAAGGACAATGGGAAAAAATGGAGGCCTCTGGTAGCTTCAATCACAGCAAATATTAAACAGCCAAACTCCCAGACATACTCACATGAAACCCCACACAAAGGTCGGTTCACACACGTAGCACTTCCTGTACATTTCATCTTCAGTAAAGTAACAAACAATACACTGAAAGATCAGGAGAAAATACAATCTAAAGACCCAAAGTAGGAATCAGAACCAGACTGAAGTACAGTGACGGGGCTGGGGATTTAGCTCAGTGGTTCCAGTGCCTGCCTTGCGAGTGCAAGGTAATGAGTTCGATCTCCGGCACCAATAAATAAATAAATAACAATGAAATTATCAGACAGGGAGTTTAAAATAACTGGGATTGACATGTAAAGCACTTGTAATGGAAAAAATAAATCAAATGTAACAACAAATGGCACCGAATCTCTTTTTTATCACTGCGTGTTTTCAGTACAAGTTACTATGGGAACCAACTGGGAAGCATGAGGCCTAATTGGCCTCCTCACTGAGCGTGGAGAAGAACGCAGGCATGCGAGTAAGCTGAAGCACTTCATGCAGAAGGATAAACACCCCCAATCCTGGTGTTACCCGGACAACTACCAGGGAAGGAGGGAGACAGATGAATTCTGTGGAACTCTAATTGCTGTGCCTGGGTCTGAGCGAATAAAGCCGAGGTGCCTCAGTCATTTGTGGTTCTATGTCAACCAGAGATGGGAGCTTCCAGGCCTCCAGCCACCTGATTGTCCATCTGTTTTTCATCCTTGTCACCCTTTAGTCGGTGCCAAGTTCATAGTCTGGCTCTTACAAATAATGATTACCTCCTCTGTGAGGAATTGGTACATGGACATAATGCATTTTAAGTCCTTTTTTAGACATTCTTTCTCCCTTCCCTCTGCTCCCTCTGTCTCATGATTTCCTTCCCACTTCAGACAGATCTTTTACTCTACATCCTATTATCTATTTTTATTTTGCACTTAATGTGTAATTTGGGTTTCTCATGTAGTATAAACCATGCAATATTGAAGCTCGTGTGTCTGATTTATATCACTTAGTATTATGATCTCAAGGTGCAACCATTTTCCTACAAATAACCCAAGATGACCCTTCTTCACTGCAAAGTAATATTCCATTGTATAAAACTACTACACTAAACACTAAAAATTTTAGGAGAGCAAAATAAAGAAGAATAGATGGAGAATATAAGCAGAGATATATAAACTCTAAAAAAAAAGCAAACAAAAATCATTAGATTTTTATTGTAACCAAAATCAGAAATAGTCCTGATAGTTTTATCATCAGATTGAACAAGACCAATGACCACATCAGTGACCTTGAAGTTCACTGAAATATAAAAGCTCAACAAGAAAGCAGAACTGAGAAAAGAACTTAAGAACTGTGGGATAATTTCAAAAGGTGTAACAAATGAATAATTGGAAGATCAGAAGGAGAAAGAGAAAAGAGCAAAAAGAAATCTGTAGAGTATTATGATTGAGAATTTTCTGAAATTAATGATAGACAACAAATCACTGATTCACTATAATCAAGGGACACACCTTAATATAATCACCAACACAACAAATTTACCTGTAGAGGAACATGGGTAAGAAGTATGTGGAACATCTACCCAAAGGCCAGGCACACATCTGCATGCATATTAATGCCAAAGTTTTTAATGACAACACTAATCACCACAAGGATGCAATGCAGCAAGAACTCTCATTCCCTGCAGGTGAAAATGCAAAATGGCACAGCCTCATTGGAGAGCATTTTATCATTTTCCCATTAAATATAGTCTAACTATAGTGTGTGGCAGTTACACTGTAGATATCTACCCAGCTGTTATGAAAGCTTATAAATATTGGTACTCATGTTTATATCAGCATAATTCATTTTTTAGAATCTGTGGAAGGTATAAAAAGAGAAGTGCTTGCTCAGTGATGAGGAAAAGTAAGGCAGAGGAGAAGGAAGTGGATGAAGCAGAGTGGGATTCTTAAATCATACGACACTGCAATGACAGACAGACACCACAGTGCTGCACTTGGAAAACTCCACACAGCCTTGCAACAGAAACTGCAAATATAAATGTGAATAAATTCAAGAAAATTGCTTAGCAGCTTGGTATGGCACAAGACAGTCTCCCTATAACTGTATTTCAAGTGGATGATACAACCTCTGGTGAGAGCGAGGAAGGCCAACTTGCTGACCTAAATATTTTTTTGGAAGTGGGTGGACTCAGTAAGACTGATGGCACAAGAAATTGTGCTCAAGCATCGTACTATATCAATAAACTTCTTTCACAGAGAATCTTGATCACCAGTTCTCACGGTGCTGTGTGTGCTGCAGGTAAGCAACTAAATAAGAGCACAATAGGGTCCAGCTTTCTCCCTGCTAGAGTGGGAGTTTAGAAATGAGCACGAAAAGCCAGGGCTGGTGGTGCACACCGGAAATCCCAGCTCCCAAGAGGCTGAGTATAGAAAAACGTAGAGATGTTCTGACAATGTTAGAAATAATATAATAGAAATTATATCATAGAAATTGATGGGAGATACAAAGGGGAATGGGATCCACTGGAACAACTCCCAGGGGCCAAAGTTGGAAAAATTCAGTAACAAAACAAATACAGCAGAACTAGACTATAATCTAAAGAGAAACAGAAAATTCATGAGCTCAAACTAATATAAATAAATAATTGACTCAATAATTAAACAAGTGGGAAAGAATCCCAAATGATTAACTTTCTTTTGTAGTCTGCTCTCAAACAAGTGGAGCCTAACTTCCCACTCCGTATATGTGGGATTCACATTCTGATTTCCTCTGAAAGAGAAGTCGGCATGGAAGAAAGCGATTGGCAAGTGGGAAATAAAATAACTTCACTCGTGATTCAAGTTCACATGAATGGTGATTATTCCCAGTTCGAGTTTGAACAATGAGATGAAAATAGAACTTATCCTGAGTAATCTGCCACCCCAAAACTGGTATCAGGTGCCTAATCATAAAATATATATATAAAACTGTAAGAGAGGCCCATTTCACCTGGCCACTGCTCTTCAAACTATAAGGACACAAACAAGAAAAAGCTGAGACTGTCACAGTCAAGAAGAGAGATTGACAGGACAACCAAATGTAATATGATATCCTGGATGTCACCCTCAGGGAAGGAAAAACTAGATAAAAACCAAGGAAGGAAATTTCTATGAAGTATGATCTTCAGTTAGTAATATATCAACATTGTTTCACTAATTTTAACAAATTCACATTTTAATACAATAATAGATGGAAATAAGTGTCTGGTGTTGTCTCTGTGTCTTCTAATCTGTTGCACTGACCGTCAGATTTGTTTCTTTTGCAGTATCAAAGTGGCTTTGCAGTGTAGTTTCCACCTGGGGACTGTGATATATATCCCCTGGCTCGTCTTTCTTGCCTAGACTTGCTTTTGCTATTCTGGGTCTCTTCTAATTCCAAATGAATTTTTGTATTGTTTTCTCTCATTTTGTGAAATGTGCTATTGGGATTTCAATTGGGATTGAGTGGAATCTATAGAGCAGTTTTGGAAGTATGGTCACTTTCACATATTGGTTTTTCCTCCCAAGAAACAAGGGATGTCTTTCCATTTTCTGATATCCTCTTGTATCTTTTTTCAGGATGTGGTAGTTTTCAGCATATAGGTCTTCTATTTTCTTACATTGATTCCTAACTAATTCATTTTTTGAATGATACTGTAAAAATAATTGTTTTCCTGGGCTGGGGATTTAGCTCAGTGGTTCCACCTGTTGCCTTGCAAGGGCAAGATCCTGGGGTCAATCCCCGGTAACTACATACAACAATGCTGGTTGTGGAGACTCACACCCAGCAGCAATCAGTACCACACACCACAGTGCCAGGCATGGTGGCTCGCTCCATTAGTCCCAGCACTTGGGAGGCAGAGGCAGGAGGATTGCTGTGAGTTCAAGGCTGTGCTCAGGGCCAGCCTGAACTATAAAAGTGAGACCCTGTCTCAAAAAATAATAACTGTTCTCCCAATTTCTTTCTGAGTGGATCTGTTGTCTCTGCTCAGAAGAAGCCTATTCATGTTTGAGCGCCAACCTTATATCTCTCTATTCTACTGAATCTAGTTAAGTCTAGAAGCCTTTTGGCAGAGTTTGTGGAGTATTCTATACAGAGAATCATATCATCCACAAATAATGACAGTTTAAATTCTTTTCGTATTTTTATTCTTTTTACTTCTTTTACTTCTATGTTTGCTATCACTAATATTTCCAGAGCTATATTGAACAAGACTGAGGAACAAGACATCTCTGTCTTGTTCCTGATTTTAGTGTGAAAGACTTCAGTTTTTGACCACTTAACATGCTGTTGGCAGCTGGCTTTTCATAAATGGTTTTTATCAGGTTCAATAAAAGACCATCTACCCCATTTTATTGTAGAGTTTTAATCATGAATTGGTATTTGATATTTGAACACTTTTTCTGCATCTATTGAGATCATCATAAGGCTTTTGTCACTGACTCTGTTAATATAATAGTATATTACATTTATTGACTTATATGTGTTGAACCAACATTGCATCCCTGGGGTAAATCCAGTTTGGTCAGGGTGTATGATCTTCTTGATGATCCTCTGTATTCTTGTGACTATTTTATTGAGGATTTGTGTATCTATGTTGATTAGGGAGATTGGGCTTTAGTTCTCATGGTTGTGTCTTTCTCTGCTTTTGGAATCAAGGTCTTGTTTGTTTCTAAAAATGAATTCGGGAGTATTGCTTCTCTTTCAATTTCATTACAGAGTTTAAGAAGTAGTAGAATTAGTTTTCTTCCCTACATTTCTTGAAGAATTCAACAGTGAAACCATTAGGACCTGGATTTTTGTTTGTTGGTAGTTTTTAATTGCACTGGCTGATACTAGGTTGCTCAGAATTTTTATATCTTTTTGACTCAACTTTGGTAATTCAAATGTGTCTAGGAATCTGTCCAGTTCTTCTGTACTTTCCATCTTATTTGAGTACGGATTCTCAAAGTAGGTATTTATTATCCTCTGGATTTTCACTGGATCTGTTGTAATTTCAACTTTTTCACTTATAATTGCATGGATCTGAGCCTTTTCTTTAGGTTTTTTTTGTTTTGTTTTGTTTTGGTTTGGTTTTTTTTGTTTTTTGTTTTGTTTGTTTTTTTGTTTTTGTTTTTGTTTTTTGTTTTTTGGATAAGGTTGATTAAGGGCTTGTGAATTTTATTTATTCTTTCAAAGAATCAGCTTTCTGATTCATTGAATTTTTTGTACAATTCTTTTGGTCTCCATTACATTAATTTCTGCCATGTCCTTTATAATGTCCTGCCTTCTTTGAGCTTTGAGTTTCTCTTGCTATTTTATTTCTAGGAGCTTAAGGTTCAGCATTGTGTACTTGAGCTTGCTCTGTTTTCCTAATAAGGGCATTCACTGCTATGAATTTTCCTCATAGTAGTGCTTTCATTGTATCCCATAAATTCTGGAATATTATATTGACATTGTCATTTAGCAGTAGAAACTGTCTTCTTTAATTTTGTCTGTGGTCCACTGGTTTTTAGGGAGAGTGTAATTAAGTTTCCATGTGTGTGTGAAGTTCTTGGGATTTCTTTTGTTATTGATCTCCAACTTTGTTGCACTATATTCTCACAGTATACACGGAGTAACTTTGCATTTACTTAAGCATGTTCCATGAACTAGCATGTAGTCTATTTTAGAGAATGATCCATGTACAACTAAGAACAATGTATATACTAATTTTGTCTGATGGAATACTCCAGACAATTCAATTCATTTATTCAGAAATTTGCTTCAGCAATAACATTTCATTGTTGAGTTTTTGTCCAGTTGATGTGTCTGTTTGTGACAGTGGAGTATTAAGGTCCCCCACCACAATTGTTTTAATGCTTATTTGGTTTATCATGTCCATTAATACTTGTTTTATATAATTTGATGCACTAGTGTTTGTTGCACATACATTTATAATTGGCATCTCTTTATTTTGCAGCATTCTCATTACAAGGATGTAGCGGCCTTCTTTGTCTGCATTAAACAGTTTTGGTTTAAAATCTACTTTGTTTCTGATAAGATAGCTACCCATGCTTTTTTCTGCTTTCCTGTCACAGAGCATTGTTTTCCATCATTTTATTTGCACCCTATAAACTTCTTTTTAAATTACGTGTTTCTTGGAAACAGCATTTTATTAGTTCTTGCCTCTTCTTCTATTCTTCCAATCTGTTTCTTTTAATTGGTGGATTGAGATCATTAACATTAATGATTATAATGAATATGTATTGATTTATCCTTGTTATGGTATTTTCTTGTTGGTCCTTTACTTTTTTTGGCTTCCTTCCTTTCTCTTGAGTTTTTTTCCCTTGCCTGAAGGCTTCATTCTCTTAGGCCTCATGGAGCTGTGTGCCTCATTGTCTTCTTCTGTGCTATTGTTTAGAAATTTTTTTGGTGCTGGTTTGGTATTTGTGAAATTCCTCTGGGTATTCTTTGTCACAAAAGTATCTCATCTCTCCATCAATTTCAAAGGATAGTTTCACAGAATATATCAATCTAGGTTGGAAGTTGTTTTCTTTTAGAGCTTGAAATACTTCAAGTTTTCCTTGACTCTATGGTTTGTGATGAGAAACATGCTGTGATTCTGATAAGCTTTCCTTCGTATGTGATTTGTTTCTTTTTCTTTAACTGCTTTTTCTGGGTTTTTGGAATCTTGACTATTATATGTCTAGGTGTAGATATTTTTTGATCATGGCAAGTTGGAGTCCTATATGTCTCGGGTATATCAAATTATTTTCCTTTGTTTGGGAGGTTCTCTGCCATTTTATGTCATTTGCACTTTTCTCATACTTTGCACTGACTCTGTTCAGTCTTCTGTTGTCTTTCTTTGCATCATCTAGCAACTGCTGGATTGATTTCTTGTAGTTCCTTGTTATTTTTAAGAAATTTCTCTTTTCATGATCACTAACTGCCTCTCCTCTGTATCTGAAATTCTGTCCTCACACTGGCTCATCCTACTATCTATACTGTTAATGGAGTTTTTAATCTTCTGGGTGTCTGTCTGAATCCTTTTCGTGGATTCCATTTCTTTCCTTTGCTGGGCATTCATAGCTTCCTTGATGACCCTGAGTGCTTCTATTTTTTATCTGGTTTTTGTTTTCTGGAATCTCTGAACATGCCTTCCTGTTTGGGAAATTACTTCTTCTCTAATTTTTTTCTACACTCTCACCTTCTCTTTGGTTACTCTAATGTTGTCATTTCAGGGTGTCTAGGTGGTTTATTGGGTGATTTTCCCCTCTTGTTTCCTCCAGAGCTTGCTTTTGATGAACTGGAGGACTTGGTTTACATCTTGTTAAAGTATCGTCTCATTTTTTTAGTGTTTATGATTCTGGTTCACTTCTGTGTTGATACGTCTATATCATTTATTGCAAGTATCTTTAATTATAGTATTTAGTGCCCTTAGGGAATGGTTACTTTTCAGAGGTGTCTCCTAGGTATAACTGATCTTTTAGGTTTACAGTCAGTAATGACCCTTAGGCGATCTTGGGTTTGATACACTAAGAAGGACAACTTATTAGAATAATCTCATCACTTTGGCACCAGTTATACAATCAGCATCAGCCATTCTAAGCATTAGCTTAGAAAATGACAAATTATAGTAGCTGTTAATCTCTCACCTTAAACAACATGGACTAGATTAAAATTACAGACTAGCCAAAAATAGTTTGCAGGAAAATAGATCCTTCACTATAGCAAATTTACCCCTTGGGATAAACACTTAGCAGAGAAGCAGAGTGAGGATAGAAGGAGAAGAAATGGTGCTACACAGGAAGACCAAGCAAACTTTGGGAACAAGTGAAGAAAGGAAGAAAAAAGAGAATGAAGGAACAAAAACAAGAATACAACCACTTAACAGAAACAGGAAAACTGGAAACTGTATTTCTGCTCCCACAAAAATAAGAGCAATTTAGAAAAGAAAAAAAAACTAAATTGGACTGCAAAGGAAGAAGAGAAATGAGAAGGGAGAGGTAAGAGAAAGAAAAGACAAAATGAACAAACAAAAAACAAAACAACAAAAAGGAAAAGGAAAAAAGAAAAGAATCAAGGGGTTCCTTCAGGATGTGACTGCCCAGTAGACAACATGGGCAACAGCATGCACATATAAGTCAAATAGTCATAGGGAGACAGCCATAGTCCACTGAAATTCAGGCTGAGCTCTGGCTGAATGCTCCATGTGGAGCTCATGAAATCCTGTGGGTTTTAACTCTGCAAGGTTCTACTGGAGGTCCCAGCCACCTTCCCCCTGACTTGAGTCCACGTTCCTGTAGTGGGTACTGGTCCCATTAACTCACCAATGGCTGTAGTCCACAAACATTCTCCATGCTCCTCATGGGCTTCAATTTTCATCAACTAGTCCAGGGAGGTGAGGCTCTCTCTATGGTACTCACCACTGTTTCAACTCTTCATAGTGGCTTTTATTGACCCTGGTGCCTCTGCCACGGGGATCCTGATTCTTTTTCAGGAAGGCCTGGGGGGGCGGCCATGGATGTGTTCTGAGGGTACTGGGTGTTCCTCAGGGCATGGCCTGGCAGAGCGGAGTGTTGCTCATGGTGCCTGTTTTAACATTTACATTCTGGATCCATTTTGGGTGTAGTGTAGTGATGGTGAGATTTATGGGTCTAGACTCAGTCTTCCACACATGGATATCCAATTTTCCCAGCCCATTTATTAAAAAGGCTATTTTTCTTCTAGTGTATGTTTTTTTTTTTTTTTTGGCCCCTTTGTCCAGAATCAAATAGACAAATGTGCCTGGGGTTGTTTCTGCTCCTCTTTCCTGTTCTGCAGATCCATCTATCTTTTTTTGTGTCACTACCATGGTGTTTTAACTACAATATTGTTGTAGTATGATTCCAGATCTGAGATTGTGATGCCTTCTGGTTTGCTTTTGTTACCCATTATTGCTTTTGCTATTTATTCTGGGTTTCTCGCTTCCATTTGAATTTCATAGTTGTATTGCCTAGATCTGTGAACTAATCCTTAAAAATAACCTCTATCCTACTGATTGGGGCAGATCTGCTAGAGCACAATGAATTCTTCAAGGTCCCACCTCACTGCTATGATAGTAATGGAATTTCAACATGATTTATAGAAAGAACAATCAACAACAGCATCTCACCCCAACCCCAAAACTCATCATTCTCACATACAAAATACATCCATTCCAGCTCAGTGGCCCCCTCCTCCAAGATCAATTCAAAAGTCCAGTGTCATCCCATGAGAGGGACACGCAAGGCGTAATTCATCCTGTGGCAAATTACTCTCCAATTGTGAACCTGTGAAGTCAACATGCTTCCAATCTGTAATGGTGGAATGGTAATAAACTCCAAAAAAGGGCAACAGAGGGAAGAAAGGGAAAGCAGGCCCCAAGTAAGTTTAAAACCCACAAGGGATACAAACTCTATATCCTAAAACTTGAGCATAGTCTTTGATGCTATACCCTACCTTCTGAGCACCCTGGCCCCCAAGGTCCCAGAATGCCTGCTCCATGCCTTAGCATCTTCCTCACAGTCAGAGCATCATGTGTACCATCCTCTCAGAAGACAATGCACCCTGACACCTCTAGTCCTGGGATCTAAGGGGCTGCTCTATCCCAAAGCCCCACCCAGCATTGCCCTAATGAGGACTCTATAATGGTTTCGCTCCTGGGACAAATCTCTGCAGTATCCTTTGAAATCTAGGTGGAGCCAGCTGCTCCTCCACAGTTTGTACACTGCTCTCTGTACACATAGTCATTTGTAGCTCCTCCCACTGACAAGCCCCCACTTTCAGAGAATGTACCTCATTAAGTGAACCTTGTCCTGCCTATGGAAAATAGCAAGGCAATATGAGTCAGGGATATCCATTTGTTCCATTTTAAAGAGTAAGGAAAAAAAAAACCTTCAAGAGTAGAATCATATACTTTAGTATCTAGTATAATCTCAGCATTTGGAAAACACGTGTTGGGTGAATAACTTCATTAATGATTGAGTTAAAAGTTGAATGACTATGGTCTCCTTGAAGAAAATGACGCACTGCAGCAGACAGTGTTACTTCTGAACACTCCTTCTCTCCTTCTCCACCCTTCTCAGCCTCAGGAAGTCTATGGTAATCTGTGAAGCAATTTCACTGGTTTCTGTGCATTTGCTCTAAGAATGAGAAGAGACTAAGTAGCTCAAGCATCAGACCCCAGAGAGGCTCTTCCCTCTACCCTGTCTCCTGGCTTCTGTATGAGGCCTTCATGATCTACATGATGGGCTCTGTCACAGCTTCCAGAACACCATCAAAAAATCCCTGGCTGGTGCTGCACTGGGGCATGAAGGCAGCTTCAGTCATAACTACTCCTTCCACAAATGAGAATTTAAATCACAGGTCTTTGCTTCCTTAGATTTTTTACAGTTTAAAATCCTACACCTGATTGAATTTGTGAAATGTCAGGGACACGTAGGTTCTAAGACTCCCCCTCCCCCCGGCTTTTGGGAAGCAGGCACTCAACGCAGAAAACAAAAGGTGCCCAGGCCTAAGGCATACAGAGGAGCAGAGCCTGAGGAATAACGTTGGCCGAGGGCCAACAGCATGAGCCAAGACACTTTGTAGAACAGCTGGGCTTGCAAGTAAACCCAGGCATCCCTGTCAGCTGGCATCACTTCAGATTTCAGAGCTGAAAGGCACTTTAGAGGTCTGCTCCTGGCATAATCTGTTCTATGAAATTCTTGGCAGATGATTATCTAGTGTCTGCTTTCTGCAGGAAAGAGCACCCCCCCTTCAAGGGAGCCAGTGTATAAATTCTGCCCAGTACTATGTGGGTCTCTGCTCCTTGGAGCTCCTCCTACTGTTCCTGGTTTGTTTCCTGTGGCCCCTGTCCTATGATCCTCTGCAAAAGGACACCCAGAGGACCTCTAAAGGCAGCAGTTAAACTGTGCCCCTCCAGATTTTGTGTGTGTAAGCCCTAACTCTTTGTGTCCCAAATTATGACCATATTTGGAAACTGGCTGGTTCCGAAAGTATGAGATCATACTTGATGAGAGGGGCCCCTGATCCAGCGTGTCTTACTCCACTGTAAAAAGGGGACACTTGGAGATGCACACATATACAGAGAGAGAGCACCATGTGTCCATGAAGGCAGAAATAATGTGAGGTTTCACCAAGATAAAAAATTTCATAGAGTAGAGGAGAACCATCAGATGCTAAGAGAAGGGTATAGCCCTTCTTTTCATAGCCCTCAATAGGCATCAGTTTTACTGACATCTTTATCTCAGATTTTCAGCACCCAGAAATGTGAGACACTAAATTTCGGTTGTTTAGATTGTCTTCTTTGTAGGTCTTTTGTGCGACAGGGCTGGCACACTTACACAGCAACAAACCTCTCTAAGGAGGATAGGACTGGTGCCCTAGGTCTAAAGAGCCACTGACAGAAGACAGGGCTACTCAGGGCACTTCTGGGAGAGAGAGAATGCTCAGGGCTTTTAACTAGTAAATTTATCTCTTGGAAAACCTACTATCAGGGTTTATTTACATTTATTTCTCCAATGTCCTGCTGAGATCTGGAATTATTTTGCAATTAAAAATTAATATCTCCAAAAAGCACAGATAAAGAAAGGAGAAAACAAAGTATTGTGTGAGAAGATGAAAATTTTAAGAGGCTAACTTTTAGTAATAACCTATCTTAGCAAAGGAGTTCTCTGTGTGACTATTTGAGGGAAGAACATTCCAGAATAGAAATAGAAAATGAAGGAGTCCTGAGACAGAAGTATTCCTAACTTATTACAAAAGGGACAGTTTTTGAGAGGTCCTGGATCAAATTGTATAAGGTCAAAGACATCAGTGCTGGGAGCACCTGAGGGTTTTGATCAGAGAAGAAGAGATATGAGCTGACTCATGACTTCATCAGACCACTTCAGCTGCAAGCCATGAAGACTGAAGGACAAAGACAGACTCCCATTAACATGAAGGCACTTTAACAATTAGGTGAACAAGGATGGAGGTTTAGACCAAGATAGCAGTAGTGACTTTAGTGAGAAGTACATTTTGAAAAACTGATGACACATCATGTGTGATCCAAGAGAAACAGGCAGGAGACAATAGTAACACTAACATTTCATGATGAAAAGGTAAAAGAATTATGAGGGCTGTATTTGGACCTGGTGAGTTTAGGATCTAATCTAGCATTAGCTAGGTAAGTGGACATGATATGGGGCTTCCCAGTTTTCACAGAAAATCCTGCCCAAAGATATAAAGTGGGTGTCATTTGCCGATACATAGTTGATGTGGATGAAAAAGAAAAAAGAACGCAGCCCTAGGGCATCTCTAGCTTTTAGAGATGGATGAAAGGAGGAATCAGTTAAAAGATTGGGAAGGAATATCCAGCAAAAGAGTGCCAACATCCTGCAAGGGCCACAGCGTCTTCCTGGTGGAGGGAAGAGTGTGTTTCAAGGACAGTGATAACTTGCCAAGTAAGGTTTATAGGTCAAATGAGATGGAATCATCATAGTTTTTAACCTATGGAGGTTAATGGTGAAAGGAGCCTTTTACTTGCATTAGAAGTTTGTTCAGTACTGTTTGAAAGCATTGAAATAATGATCTATTCTGAGCTCCCACAGCGCCATCAGGTAGCGGTGTCATGACCCCATATTGATAAGTGAGCTTAAGGTCATATGTTTTGAAGAGGTGAAATTAAACTTAAGATTCCACGAATCACAAAGGCCCCTCTGAATATCCAGGGTTAGGAGATGTGTCTGAAGTTACCCACTGCCCTTCACAAAAATAGAGTTAATCTCACAAGAATAATCATACAAAAATAGCTAATCTGGCTTATAAAACCTCAAGGACAACAAATTTCATTAATTCCTTGTCTGCCTTGTGCAGTGAACAGCATGGACACATATGTGAGTCTTTCTGTTCTCTGCCCCTCCTGTCCTGTCTTGAGGGATGTCTCCAGCATGGTTGCAAGTTGTTCAGCAAGTCCATGCTGGGGTTATGCAGCCTCATACACTCGAGGACCACTTTGATGCTTCTTCTTCAGTGCTTTGAGGCTGCGTAATCATTTTGCACCTGTTCTCGTTCATGTTCTCTGATATTTCTTTCTTGGAGTTATTTCTTAGATGATTACTCCAATACAACAAACAATTAAGGAATGGCCTTGATTATTTCGCCCAAAGTGCATAAAAGAAATAATCCATACATAAAACAGCTAAAGAAATTCATTTGCAGTAAAAAATAATCTGACCCCAGACTTCAATTTGACTCCAACCCCAAGATGACCTGCTTCCTTGAAGGTGTTAATGAAAATCTGAAATGTGAGAAATATATTCTAGGATACTAGAAAAATCAAGAAATAAAAAGACAGTTTCTTGACTCTCCTGATAAAGTCAATGTGGGTGCATCTTTTGTTAGATATTCAGGATCCAGGAGCTAAAAAATTCTCAAGATGAATGTTTTAGCTCACTCTTCCTGCACAAGTTCTGTGGTTAGGCCCCCTGAGGGGAAAGCCTCATTCAGGTTTTTACCTTCAGACCTGGCTTCATCCCCAGGTAAATAGGAAAGTCGAGTCATTGTAGTTAAGGAACATGTGTGTGATGCTCTTGGCCTGAATCTATCTCAGGTGATAAGAGTGGGTGATTTCACCTAGGGGAAAATCAGGATGCTGTTACTAAAGGGACAGAAGAGAGAAGGTAGAAGTTGACTCCAGTAGGACATCACATTTAAACACGTTGTGAAGAGTGGTAAATTTAGCTATCTGATGGGAAAAGGTGGAGGAACTTAGCATGGCTGAGATTCATTTAATCTTTACAAGCTTGTGTGGTAACTAATGCTGTTCTCCTTCTGCAGATAAGAAAGCTGAGGTATGAAGCTGTTCAATTAATTGACAGTAACCACATAATAAATGAAAGACAAAGCCAGTACCAAAACCCAGAGTTCGAACTTTGAAGTGCAAGATTTATTCCTTCACCACAAGGTTCAACGCTGCTGCCACAGAGAGTCATCAAATGAGGGTGGCATTGAATGCTGTACATGTTGAATGCAGATAATGCAAGAAAGACATTAAGCTGTGGGTGCTGCAGGCAGCCACAACTTCCTTGACAGGCCATACTTTATACCACTCCTGCAACCAGGAAGCTGGTCCAAATGAGTTTTCAAAAATTCCCTTACATCGAAAGGAAGCCCCTTTTAGAATCCAAGGAAGCCCCTCCCAGAAGGGAAGACCATCGAATGAATCCAGAAGTATGGCGCAGTGCAGAATGGATCATGGAGTCTTGCACATGGTGCTCTGAGAACACCACACAGGAAATTAGGATATGTTGGCATCACATAATTTGTCTTAATATCCAAATAGAAGTATTGTTAGCCACACCAACTCACAAGAGAATCATGTATATAAAAGAGGCAACACAGGGTGACAATGTAAAATGTAAAGAGTAGATGTGTTCTCTTGTGTCCTATGACAGGTTTTCAGACACTTTTCTCAGGAGCTTGTGTGCAGATGTGCCTGTAACACAGATGATGTCTCACTCAAAGATGCAGAGTTGTTGCTCGCCTCTTCTGTTTGTATGCTCTGAACACACAGCTGCTTTAGCTACCATCACCTCCCTCTGAACATTAAATAATTTCCATGGAAACTAGAGCTGAAAGAAACTCCTGAGAGCTCATTAGATAACACACTCTTTAAACAGGAATTTTAATTTTTATTGTTCTCCCTATGTAGATCATCAATAAACACCAGTATTTAATATTTCTGAATGATGTAACTCCTGGACAAGCGCTGGGAATGACATCTGATAATCCAAAAATATCCTTTCTAATATAGAACAAATATCTATGTTCTAAAACCAATATTTTCCTGATGAGTGAAGCAGAAAAGGAATCCAAATGTTTCCAAGCAGCTCAGCCTTTTAGCCACAGAAGGAAAATCCTGCACCAATATTCCAGAAATTCTACTTTGTCTTGGTAATTTTCCAGTGTGTTTTTACTCTTCCAAATGCCACCTCAGAACCACAGATGGCAGCATAATGCAAGCAGGTTTGAGCTTCTCTGCTTTTTAATTCAAATCCAAAATTAGATGGAAGCTGATCAGAGCCTCCCAGCATTCTCCACCTCTGTCTTCTCTTTTCTTCTCCTGGTTGTTTTTCCTCATTGAGCTTTCATTGTTTGGCTGGTTCAGTAATTTTTCCCAGCACAATAAAAGCATCAGATTTTCAGTATCTTTAACACCATTTCCCAGCATCTCTATACAATATGCATAGTGAATGATCGAAATAAAAAAGCATTTCCTTTCTTGTGTCACTTTGTATTCTCAGTCTGCCCTAATTAAAATTATCAGAAAAATCCCAATCAGCTAATTTTACCACTGAAGTGTTGATAGTAAAATTGGGCTTGGAGATTAAAAATTAAAACATTAGACTGTTTCTATGTCAGGAAAAATGTTTCCCATAGAGTTCGTTTGGAAGGTTTTCCAGTTTTCACTTTGTATCCAGATTCCTGACACAGTTTAGATATAAACAAATATATGTCATATATTAACATTCAAATATAGTAATGTGGAAAAATCTATAACCATGGAAATATTAATTCCTAACAAAATATAAAAGCATCATTCATTATTTAAAATTGTTCACTTATTTTTGAATCATTTTTTTTAAATTGTGTATTTCTACTATGTAAGAGGCATAAGTCTGAAAATTCAGAGAATGTGAGGATAAATATAAATAAATCTGCCTTCATGTCAGTGTATCTAACACACTGTCTAACTGGCTGGCCAAGCAGATCATTACAGTATAGGCTACTGTGCTGTGAAAAGAACTCTACAAAGATGTAATCTACTCTATATGTGTTTTGCTACCAACTTGTGAACATCTGTGGGATATACCATGCAGTTCTGAGCTTGGCTTTACAAATAAATTCATTAAACAAACAGATGAGGACCTGCTAAGTAACAACACTGCATTCCCAGAGGTCTGGGAGCAGGAAGAGGTCATCTCTCCGCTCTTGAGAAGTGTACAGTCTAGTAAGGAATGCCATCAAATGAATACAGATGTGTGGCACAGTGCTGAATGGATCATGGAGTCTCACACATGGTGCTCTTGGAACAATGAACAGAAGCCCCTGTGCCTATGTTTTTTACATTTCTCTCATTTGAGTTCCAAAATTCAAACCTTCTCCTTGCTAACCCATCCATCACAAGACCCTTATATTCCAAACTACAAGGGAAAAGCTTGTAATCAGACTTTCTAATCATGCCTCTACCACTGACAAGCTATGTGTCCTGGGATAAATTGTTGTAACATCTGAGTTTAAATTTATTCCTTTGCATCATGCCACCTTTTCTGTTATATCTCATCTCCAGTCTTGTTAAACAGCTTGGCTTATGATGAAACAGCTCACATTTACCCAGTGTTCAGAAGGATCTGAGAGACCTATGCCTACAAGGGTGATTAAAGTTTAAATTTTTAAATTTTATTACAGTTAACCCCTCAAAATATTCTCTCTCTCTCTCTCTCTC
>PVIR01030166.1:0-20505 GCA_004026965.1 Petromus typicus
CTCGGGAGGCAGAGGCAGGAGGATTGTGATGTGAGTTGGAGGCTGAGCTCAGGGCCAGCCTGAACCACAAAGCGAGACCCTGTCTCAAAAAAAAAAAAAAAAAAAAAAAAAAGAGAAAGAAAACATTTAATGAGATTCACCTGAGGGAAATTCCCAGCATGTGGGCCACTGCCCCTTCCATGTTTCCTTCCTTCATCCTTGGTCAGAGATGACAGTAAGATCCCTGAAAAGATCCTCTCAGACATCTACGCCACTGTTTATTGTGCTGCAGGTGAGGGGAGGACAGAGCAGCAGCCTGTGCACAGATTCTCGTTCAGGACAAGCCGCTTACACGAGGTCTCGCTTCCACATTCGAATGGGCATTCTTCTACTCCGTGGTCATCGAGGTCCAAGAAGCCTGTGATACTTCAAGGCCAGTTGGGTGAAATGGGACTCAGCAGACCCTGGTGGGCCCAGCAGACCCCATGTCTACTGATGTCCTCATCTCGGAACTTCCCATCCTCCAGAACTCTGAGAAATTTTCTGCTGTTTGTAAGTCATCTGTTTTATGGTATTTTATAACAGCAACTCAGACAGATAGAGAAGGGATCATCATTGACAGCTAAGTCAGTTGATAGGCATGTATGAAAAAATAGGATATTTACATAGAACAGGTATGCTTCCGTAAGACACTGACTGCAGAGGGAAAACAGTAACTTTAGGATGGGGAAATCAACAGGTACCCTCTTAATTAACTGTACAAAGTTAACGTCACTAATAATGTGACATATAAATATCATATACCCCTAAGAGGGCCACAACATCACTGCTGTGGATTTTTTGTTTGTTTGTTTTGTTTTGAGACAGGGTCTTACTTTTTGTAGTTCAGGCTGACCCTGAGCTCAGTCTTGAACTCAGAGCAATCCTCCTGCCTCTGCCCCAAGTGCTGGGATTATAGGTGTGAGCCACCACATCTGGCGTTGTGGCATGTGGTACCAGGGATCCCTGGCCCTTGTGCTTGCAAGGCAGGCGCTGAAGCCACTGAGCTAAATCCCCGGCCACTTGAGATTTTTTTGAGACAATCTCACTGCATAGTTCAGGCTGGCCTCAAACTCATGGATGATCTTCCTGCTGCCACCTCCTGAATGCTGAGATTATAGGCATGTGCCACCATGTCCAGTTTACTTTAAATTTTAAAAAAATGATATGCCTGTATTATATGTAATATCATTAAACTAAGAAAATCTATTTGCCTTGAGAAATCCAGATTGATTTCACCAAAGCTTCTGGAGCTAGTTATAACTTTTGCAGACACTTTCTCCTCTGGCCACTGTTCCTGTATCTCCAAGCTAATAACGTGCCAGTGTGATTAGATCTCTTCTCAAACCTCAACCCCATGGAAACTAAAGACCAAGAATCTAAGAAAGAGAACAGGGAAAGACGGCTGACTGACTTATGGTTGTAGGGACTAGAAAGGAGACATTACTAGAACCCCTGCAGTGGGTCCTGGTCTCCTGTCAGCCAAGAGAATATAAGGAAAATTAAAGAATAAAGACAGGAAATTAGATTTAGCCGGGCATGGTGGCTCACGCCTGTAATCCCAGAACAAGGGAGGCAGAGGCAGGAGGACTGCTATGAGTTCCAGTGAGACCATAAAGTGAGACTCTGTCTCCAAAAAAAAGAAAAAAGAAATGAGATTTAGAGAAGAAGATGGATTCTGGGCCTGATCAGTCTGCTCTGGGCAGCAGACAGAGGCGCCTGAAGATTCCGCCATTTATTGGATTCCTAGGGAGTAACAGATGACTCAGAGGACAGCAATAATCCTGAATTGACAAGGATCTTATAATCAGAGGAAATATCAGATGTCTGGGAAGGTGTCCTTTTCCAATGGCTGTGAGGATTTTATGCTGATGAGGATCCTAGATCGATCAGTTTATGTACCCATGAGCAAAGACTTCTTACACAGCAGGTGGGGCGAGTTAAACTGATAAGGGACTTGTCCCTCGCAGGTGGAACCATCGTCTTCCTACTTGGTTCTCAAAGACTTTTTGTAGTATCTATTTTGGTATCTCCAGCTGATGTAAACTTTCCCTTGAGTGTCACAGCATCATAGGACTATTGAGGTCTCCATTGTAACAAGTGGCAAAAATGGGGTGATATTTCAGCTATCACAGCCAGCCTCTAGCCAAGAGGACCAAGCCCAATCATGAAATGATTTTCCCCCAAATTATATACAACAGCTCCTGACAGACGGTTACTTGGAACTCCTTAGGTTATTCTGATCTCTACTTAGGCTCCACGAGTGCTTAAAAATGAAGCAAATATCTCAGTTTTATTTCTGAAACAGTTAAGAAGTCTTCTTCATTGCTAAGCAAGGTGTGTATAACTAGGAGTGAGACAGTATAAAAGTCTGTCTCTTAATTCTTGCTGGTAGGAGGGAAGCCTTTTGAGAAAAGTTGATAGATTAAAAATTTTAAATGAGCAAAATGACATTTCAACTACAATAGTAACAAGAGACAGACAGCACCCCCCCAATAAAACTAGATTCAATTATCAAAACAACCATTGCAGTGCTCTGGAGAGCGACCAAAGGCAAACAACAAGTCCAGAGGAGTTTATTCAAAACAGCACTGCTGGAACTTTGGGTGAAAACAATAAGGGTTGGCAGTTTTCTTGCTGAGATGTTTCTATCCCCCTGTTGCTCCCTTGGAGCTACTGTTTAATAAAAATGAAAATTAAAATGAATGCACACCTTCATAGGAAAAAGCTTTACTTGTAAAATTAGAGGGAAGTAGAAAAGGGCAGCAGCTTAAGGAACTGAAGGAGGTCCCCAGAGGAGGCACGGGGAGGAGGCACACTGGGATACAGCGGTTGGAGCGGCCGCCTGCAGAGGCAGGGGCTAATTTTTAAGGATTAGCTGATAAGGTGGGATCTAGGTCTTCATTACCTCGGTCCAGGTGTTCTATCTCTGGAATCTTAAGGCTGAGTGGTGGTTTCCTTCCCAGGAAGGGATTATGTCTGTCTGCAGTGGTTTCAGCCAAAATAGAGCCACATCTTTCCTGATATCTAGATGATCACAGGTTTTGGACAATGGTTGGAGCCTTCTCTCTCTCTTTTTTTTTTTTAAGGTTTTTTTTGAGACAGGGTTTCACTTTGTGGTTCAGGCTGGCCCTGAGCTCAGCCTCCAACTCACATCACAGCAATCCTCCTGCCTCTGCCTCCCGAGTGCTGGGATTACAGGTGTGAGCCACCACGCCCGGCACTTGGAGCCTTCTCGATGTTGCTGAATGTCCCCTTAAGCCTCCTATCTTGGTGTCCTCAGTCTGAAGGGGATGAGACCCTGCAAATTTAGGACCTGAGCAAGAGCTGAGAAAAGATCTGACCCAAGATTTACAGTAACAAAGGATGCAAAATGACAGTCATTTGCTCTGCTTTTAGTTACCTCGTGGGAATCTTAGGTCCAAGTGATGAGCAACAGTTCAGTTCGTAGCAACATGGCATTAAGGTCTCCAGCTGTCCCAGCAGTGGAAAGCACCTGGTAAGCGCAAGGTCTCAAGTTTGATCCCCACTAACTACATACCACAATGCCAGGCGTAATGATTCATGCCTGTAAGCCCAGCACTTGGGAGGCAGAGGCAGGAGGATTGCTGAGTTGGAGGCTGGCCTGGGCTATATAGTGAATTCCGGGCCAGCCTGAATTACAGAACAAGATCCTGTTTCAAAAAAAAAAAGGTCTGAGGATGTAGCTCAATGATGCTGAGTGTGCCTGTCAAGCACAAGGTCCTGAGTTCAACCCCAGGTTCTGCAAAAAAAGAAGGAAGAGGAAGAGGAGGAGGAAGAAGAAACTCCCAATGTCGTAGAATTGGGACTTTGGGTCTTTTGGGGCAATTTAGGGTGTGCCTCTTGGGAAGTGATGAGGGTGCGCCCGGATAAACAGGATGAATACTTTGTCAGGAGACAGCTTGTGTCTTCTCTGCTCTCACAGTCACGGAACAATGCGGAGAAGGTACCTGCAAACCAGGACATGAGCCCTCAGCAAACACTGCCTGTGCTCACACCAACATCTGGACTTCTCAAGTTCCAGATGTTAAGGGGGGGGTTGCTAGGCATTAAACTCAGGACCTTATGCTTGTGAGGCAAAAATGTTCATTATTTAAACCACTCAGCCTCAGTACTTTTCTTATAGCAACCTAAACAGACTAAACTTGAGAATGGTAACAGGTCTGTAATCCCAGCTTTTGGGGAGGCTGAAGCAGGATCATAAGTTTGAGTCCAGTATATGCAATTTAGTGACTTAGTGAGATCCTGTCTCAAAATAAAAACTTAAAAAAGAAAGATCTGGGGATGTAACTCAGTGCAAAGGACTTGAGTTCATCCCCAGTACTATAAAAAGTTTTAAAAACTCTACCAAGAAGGTCATGACTCACTATCTGATTAAAAAGCGACAAGATTGTTTCTCCCCCTATTCTCGCCCTTACAGATTGCATTATTAGTGACACAAAAAGGCTGTGTAAAAGGCTGAGGAAGCCCTGCTTTCTGTAGAATTCATTCATTTTTGTCTAAGAAGAAAGCTCAAAATGACAGAAAAGAATGTAATATCATGTTTAATTTAACACTCCAATTTTCAATTCATAATATTATTTGATTAGAGCCTATCATTCAAAGTGCCTCGTATCCAAGAATGAATTATTATTTAACTAGGTGTTCAAACTATACTTCAGGAGGACTCATTCATAATACAATACTCTCAACATGGGAACTCGGGCCATGTGGCGTTTCTTTCTGCTTTCGTCCCTCAAAGCTGGTGTGCTAAGACTTGCGCTAACTGTCCTCAGTCAGAACCAGAAATACAGGTCCACAGCAGGAACATTTAGTGTCGGGACACAGAAGTTTTTACCCCTGATCCTTTGATTTTACAATGTAGAAACAGCTGTAGGGTTTTAAAAGTACTGTAGTCTTTTACAGGTAGTGCACACCGATAATCCCAGCTCTCCGAGAGGCTGAGGCAGGAGGGTTACAAATTCAACCCCAGTCTCGGAAATCTAGCAATTTAGAGAAATCCTGTCTCAAAACTAAAATAACAGGGTGGAGGATTTAGCTCAGTGATTCTGGCGCCTGTCAGAACCCAAGCACAAGGGCCTAGGTTCAATCATAACCACGTACAACGACGACAGGGGTGGAGACTCATGCCCACCAGCAATCAGTACCACATACCACAGTGCTGGGCATGGTGGCTCATGCCTTTAATCTCAGCATTTGGGAGGCAGAGGCAGGAGTATTGCTGTGAATTCAAGGTTGGCCTGGGCTACATAGTGAACTCAAAGGCAGCCTGAGCTACAAAGCAAGACCCTGTCTCAAAAAAAGAGCTGAAGTAGTAGCTGACTTGATTTTGAAGCCCTGGGTTCAATTCACAGTACAAGCCGGGTGGGGAGTGGTTTAAAGGTATGGATACAGTTTCTTGCTTAGGAATCATTTCTGTGTCCATCACCTGCATTTGTTGTCCTGGTCCTGAGACTATTGCATAAGGGAGGGAAAAAAAAGAAAGCTGAAGTGACACAAAGAGAAAGAAGGAAGATCATAGTCACACAGCCATGTTCCTGCACAGGGAGAACTACAGAGTCCTCCTGTGTGCTCAGGCTGAAAGGGGAACTGCACAGCGCCCCCTTCAGCCTTCTCTTCCAAAGTTCTCCCTGCCGCCCTGCCCTGGAGCCGGCTGATTACGGAGCGGAGCCAGGCCTCTACTATGAGCTGAATAAATAAAGCTTGTCCCTTTAACTCAGGGTGTCGGGTGTTTCGAGTGTTTCGTCTCAGCACCAAGAGCAGGAACTAAGACATCTGGAAGGTAAAGGGGGCTCAGCACAGGCCAACTGGGAGCACAAGGGAAGTGTCCATCGCTGAGGAGCCACAACAGAACTCCACCTCCAGAGAGGTCCCAGGAAGCAGGACTCAGCAAGGCTCAAATCACCAGACGGTGTAAGATGTTTAATGTGACCGAGTCTGAGACACTTCGTGTTATGAAATATGCTTGTGGATTAAAGATATTAACTACCCATAGTGCTTCGGGGAGCAAGAAAGAAGAGGCCAATACAAGTTCACCAGTAGCATCTGCTGCACAAGCTGTCCCCAGAAGTGTGCTGTCCACAGAGACCTGACATGGATATTAGGCTTTGGCCTCTGCAACAGCTTCACCTTTTCACATACTTTCTTGGTTTTGCTTGTGAGGCAAGGTCTTGCTATGTAGTTCAGGGTGACCTTGAAATCACCGTGTAGTCTGGGCTAGCCTTGAAGGCGTGCTGATCTCCCTGCCCCAGCCTGCTGAGTGCTGGGATTACAGGTGTGCTCCACCATGTCTGGCTGCTCTTGGCATTTTTTTTTTTTTTTTGAGACAGGTCTCAATTTGTAGTTCAGGCCAGCCTCAAACTCAGAGCAATCCTGCTGCCTCTGACTCCCGAGTGCTGGTATTACAGGCAAGTGCCACCACACCCAGCATTGTGATATGTGGTATCAGAGATGTGGATCGAACTCAGTACCTTGTGCTTACCAGGCAGAAGTTTGAACAACTGAGCTAAATCCCCAACCCAAAGCCATGTTCAGGAATTCAGGACCTTATGCTTGCCAGGCAGGCTGGGATCCACTAAGCCACATCCCTGGCCCTCCCCTGGCGTTCTTACAAGACCAAAAACATGATCTGGTAAAGGGATGGAGTCTGGGAACTGTATGCAAGAGTCCTAGCAAGAGTCACTTTTGAGCATATCGTTCAGGACCAAGGAATGAATGTGTCACGAACATGAGGAATTGCTGATATCACTCCACAACTGCAAAGACCCCAGAAAACTAAGTTCACAGTAACCATAGATTACAAAGGCCCAGGATTCACTGAGCATCTCTAACTGCTCCTGAATTCTAAGAGAGCCAAGGTGGAGGACTCCTCTATTCCCACAGGTCCAGCCCTTCACTAATTTGCTTCGCAGCAACTCATCTTTCCCCATCCCACAAGAGGCAGCTCCAGTCTCAGCTCAGCTCAAGCTGCAGCTTCAGTAGCTTTCCAGACCCTCCGCACTGCAGCTCAGAATACTAGAAGGAAGTTATGGTTTCTCCCTCCTTTCTTACCTCTCTTCCTTTCTCTCAACAGAGATACACAGTTGAAGCTCACCTTGAACTCACTAGGCTGGCCTCACACTCACGGTGATCCTGTCAGAACCCAGGTGCTGGGAATGCAGGTGTGCACCACCATGCCCAGAGTATGGTTTCTACCCAGGTGTCCCCTCAGGCTGCTGTGCTCTGGGTGGGGGATTTAGGAAGGTGACTGGATCACGATGTGTGATGATGTGTGATTCTCACGAGATTAGTCCCCTTTGACCAAATGAGATGAGTTACAACCAAATTCGATATTGGGAGGGGAGGCCTGCGTGGAGCAGGTGGTCCCAGGGGTGTGGCCTGAAGGTCTATCTCCCGGCCATCCCCCTCTGCTCACAGCCTGCCATGCCATGAGCTCTTTCTCCTCTGCCACGGTGCCTGCTGGAGCGTCAGCTGACCATGGACTGAAATGTCTACGAACTGTGACTCAAAAGGAACCTTTTCCCCTCACATCTGTGGAGTCAGGCATTGTGACTCGTGACAAGTAACTCAGAGGAATGGCATGGACACTGAAGGGCAGAGCACAGCGAGGCTGAGGCCTGCCAGCCGGGGCCTCACCTCTATCCAGACCGGCAAGGTCAGTTTAACGTGCCAGGTTCTGGCTGTATCCACGGAGCATAGCTGGGCGCTGCCCCTTGGCAGCACAACCTCCAGCCTTTCCCAGAAGTCGGCAGAGGCGCCCCCGGACAGAACTGGTTTCCATGTGTTTGCCGAGGAGCCCCTCCAAACCTGCCCAGGAGCGAGCCCGGGAAACTGCTTTAGCAAGTTCAGGTTCAGAACCACAGGAAGAAACCTTTGTTTAGGGCGGGGGAATTAGTTCAGTGGTTCTGGCTTCTGTCTTGGAAGCACAAGGACCGGGGTTTGATTCCCGGCAACCACATACCATACTGGGCGTGGAGACTCACCCCAGAAGCAACCAGTACCACATACCACAGTGCCGGGCGTGGTGGCTCACGCCTGTCATCCCAGCCCTAGGGAGGCAGAGGCTTGAGGATTGCTGAGTTTGAAGCTGAGTCCAGGACCAGCCTGAACTACAAAGCGAGACCCTGTCTCAAAAAGAAAAAAAGAAACCTTTGTTTAGACGTTCAGACCTTGAAAGTCGGGTGTTCACGGGCACCTGGGGTGGAAGGAGTTAGAGTAGCTGGTGAACGCTAGAGTAGGATAAAAGAAAATAGCTGCCTTAAAAACTAACTCAAGGGCGGGGGATTTAGCTCAGTGGTTCCAGCACCTGCCTTGCTAACTCATGGTCCCTGGTTCAATTCCCGTAACCACATACAACAATCCTGGGCGTGGAGACTCACACCCACCAGCAACGAGTGCCAGATTGGTGGCTCATGCCTGTAATCGCAGCACTTGGCAGAGGCAGCATTGCTGAGTTCCAGGCTGGCCTGGGCTACTTGGTGAGTTCAGGACCAGCTTGAACTACAAAGCGAGACCTCATCTCAAAAACAAACAACAAAAAACAACTAACCCAAGCGCTAAGGCAAGCTTGGAGATGTGAAGGTAAAAATTAGAAGGTAAAAGCTGCAATGAGAAGAGAAAGATAAAGGTACCCTGAATTAGTCTGCAGCTCCTCTCTGTCTCCCGGATTTAGAGAAACACAAAACTAATTTCTTAATTTCTTTTTGAACTCACTCCACCCCCATCTCTACCAGGCCAAGACAAAGAAAACGTGCCGGACTCGTTCCCTTCCGGTATCCCCCAAGAGTTTTTTATTCTTATTGTTTTCAATAAACACCCTCCTACATTCCTCCTTTCATCCTCAATTTTGAGAAACAAAGAACTCTGGTTTACACAAAATTAACTGCTTTAGGCGGCCGGCTTCAGCAGCAGCACGGGACGCCGTGGCCGCGGCTGGTCGAGGCCTCGCGGCTCAGGTGGCGCCGGCGCCGCGCCCAGGCGACCTCTCCGCGGCCCGTGAAACCTCCCGGCCTCCCCAGCTAGCTGCCGCCGCCAGCCTTCGCTGCCCTCGGTAACAACAGAGCGCAGGGCGGAACCGACGCGCTCTCCTCTCCCGGGCGCCTGCGCCTAACAGCAGCCCCGGCCGACTTCCTCTTCCTCGACCCTTCCCCTAGTTGGCATTAACAAGGGCACCAGCTAGTGCAGGGCGGTGACTGGCCCCACGTCTCTTGCTACATCCCTCGCCTTCCCCTCAGTGCAGGGAACACTCAGGGCGGAGCTGTGCCACGTCTGCCAAACTCTGGGCAAGTGTGCCAGTGGGTGGGCGCGGGTGCGTGGTGGTAGCAGCTGCTGGGTGCAGAGGCTTCAGTCCTGGTTATTTGGGAGGCTGAAACAAACAGATCGCTGAGGCCCAGTAGTTGGAGGTTACCCTGAATTTGATCCCCGGTACCTGACAGAAAAATTAAAAGACTGCCGAGGCCTATGTGTCTGTAGCAGGCTTTATTCAGGGAGAAAAACCGGACGGATATAGCCCAGCAAGGGCGAACGGTATGGCTCAAAGCACGCCCGGAACAAACCATGTAGACATCTTATATAGCCTAGGGGGGCGGGAATAGGATAACAGGAAGTGGAAAGGCACTGCACACTTCTCTCCATGACAGGTTAATGACAAAAGGGTCAAAGGGCAGGAGGAGTGTCTGCTAGGGTGGCCGTTTAGGCTTTGTTCCCGGGGAGCGCAAGGGGTTGTGGGAAGGAGTGTGGCACCCCACCACCAGCTGCCATGAGGTGTGGAGAAATGCCACACTGGCTCCATTCTGAACCCAGCAAACCTATCAGTACCAAAATAAAGCAGGCAAATAAACCTTGGCGATTAACATTTTTACTTGTTTGGGCTAGACAAATTGTATAAGAATGAAATGGGGAACAAAAAAGGAAATGGTTGTACATTTTTATAGTTCATCTCTGTGACCTTTGATAAGTATTACATTTTCTGCTATTTTTTTCTTAGCTTGTATGGATTAGTTTTTCCTAATGTATATAAATGGGAACATGTATATTTAAAAGAAAAAGAAAGATTCTACTGTATTTTGAAAAAAAAATTAACTTACAGGAAATTCAAATACTATTTGTTCGTGGAAATGAGAAAGTTTGACGTAGATTTAATGTCAGTGCATAAGTGGCTACTAAACTGTTAGGGGTCAAGGATGTAGCTCAGTGGCACCAGGCCTGACTCACAAGGTCCTCAGTTCAATCACTGGCACAAAACAAACAAACAAAGAACCAAGAATCTGTAAAATTTTAGATGTATAAAGTATGAAGGGGAAGGGAGTTAAGAAAATTTAATTTGTGGGCCAGGGAGTTAGCTCAGCGGTTCCGGCACCTGTCTTGTAAGCGCAAAGGCCGGGGTTTGATTCCCTGGCAACCACATACAATACTGGGCGTGGAGACGTCGCAATCAGCACCACATACCACAGTGCAGGGCATGGTGGCTCACGTCGGCAGAGGCAGGAGGATTGTTGTGATGTGAGTTTGAAGATGAGCTCAGGGCCAGCCTGAACTACAAAGTGAGACCTTGTCTCAAAAAAAAAAAAAAAAAAAAAGAGCTTTTGCACCACAAGAGAAACCATCAACAGAGTGGCGGTTTCCCTACTTGGGAAAAAATTTTTACCAGCTGTTCCTTAGACAAAGGACTACTAGCTAGAATATATAAAGAACGTTTTAAAAAGACTCCCCTTGGGGCAAGGGATTTAGCTCAGTGGTTCTAGCGCCTGCCTTGCAAGTGCAAGCCCACCCCATCTCCGGTAACCACATACAACAATGCTGGGTGTGGAGACTCAAACCCAGCAGCAACCAGTACCACATCCAACAGTGCCGGGCGTGGTGGCTCAGGCCTGTAATCCCAGCACTCGGGAGGCAGAGGCAGGAAGATGGCTGTGATGTGAGTTGGAGGCTGAGCTCAGGGCCAGCCTGAACTACAAAGCGAGACCCTGTCTCAAAAAAAACAAAACAAAAGAAAACAAAAAAATGGAAACAGAGCCTTTGTAAATGAGGAGGGGTGGTAGGGTTGATAGATATTTCTGGATATTGACTGAATATTAAGGTAGAGTAAGTGAGGCAAAATACATTCTTAACAATTGTTGTGGGTATTCATTTGTAGGGATTTGCTGGGTGTTTTTTTTTTTTGGTTTTTTTTTTTTTTTAGATTTTTAAGACAAGGTCTCACTTTTATAGCACAGGCTGGCCTCAAATTCACAGCAATCCTTCTGCTTCTGCCTGCTGAAGTGCCATCTTCTGCTTCTGCTTCCTGAGTGCTGGGATTACAGGTATGAGCCACCATGCCCAGTTTATAAGGATTTGCTATTATGTTTAATATCTAATATATTAATAAAAATTATTATTATTATTATTATTTTAGGTTTTTTGAGATAGGGTCTCTCTGTGTTTCAGGCTGGCCCTGAGCTCAGCCTCAAACTCACATCACAGCAATCCTCCTGCCTCTGCCTCCCGAGTGCTGGGATTACAGGCGTGAGCCACCATGCCCGGCACTGTGGGATGTGGTACTGGTTGCTGCTGGGCGTGAGTCTCCACACCCAGTATTGTTATGTGGTTACCGGGATTGAACCTGGGCCCTTGCGCTTGCAAGACAGGCGCCGGAACCACTGACCTAACTCCCTGGCCCCAAAATTAATTTTTTTTTAAATGGAGTGTTGACTCATACAATCAATCATTGGACAGGCCCTTGGTGGAAAACCTCATGGTAGTTAAAGATTTGGGGTTAAGTTGTCCAGAGGCAACTTGGAAAGGGGTAGAGGGAGAGAAGGGCAAGCATGCATCGCCCAACCCCGAAGGGCAGAAGAGGGCAAGAATCTGAAACAGGGTAAAAAGAAGTTCCGGGAGGAGGACATGGCTGGGAAAAGCACTTAGGGTGTCCAGTGGGCAAGAGAAGTGGTTGCTTTTATTTGGATGGCAGGAGAGAGGGAGAGGACAAAATGATGCTGTTTTCTAGGCCGGGTGCCTGGACAGGACAAACTGTGATGGATTAGCTCTCCTCTGGCTCCCAGACAGTGCCCCGGCGATTCCTCGGCCCTCACAGCCTGGCGGTGTAAGGCTGTGCCATTCTGGTTAGTGGCAGTCTGCTTCTCTACATTCTAGTAGCTCACAGTGAGTGGCACAGAACAGGCATTTAATAAATATTGTCAAAAGCTCTGTCAGGGCCAGGAATGTAGCTCAGCAGCACCCGTGCCTGCCTTGCAAGGTTGTAAGTTCAATTCCCTGTACCGGGGGGGAAAAAAGCTATGTGAATTATTCTTCCGTGAAGCTGGAAAAATTAAAGTAAGGAAAGAAATATTCCAGGAGAAAAACACACTCTGATGAGTTCCATCTTGGACATGGGGAGTTTGAAAGAATCATGCAAAACTCCAGGTGGGCAGAAGCAAGCAGCAGCTGGAAATGAGGCAGAAACTCGGGGGAGGGATTAGGCCTAGCTATAAATATTTGAGAGCTGATCAGCACAAAGCAGAAACATGAAAGTAAAATGTGAGGGGCAATAAAGTTCAACACTCAATATGAATCTGTCCCTCCTGTGGATTAATCAATTACTTTTGCCTTTTCTGTGTACACCATCACCGACCACCTCCTGGACTCTTTTTTTTTTTTGGTTTTTGAGATAAGATCTCACTATGTAGTCCAAAAGTCACTATGTGGTCCTGAACGCACTATGTAGCCCAGGCTGGCCTCGAAGTTGTAGCAATCCTCCTGCTTCTGCCTCCCGAGTGCCAGGTTTACAGGCGTGAGTCACCACATCTGATCTCCTGGGGATCTTACAGGGATGACATTTGACAGAACACCACATGACACATTCTATCTTATGTTCCAGAGGGAGCTTTTAATTACCTTTACTTTTATTACTTTTCCAAGGCAACATGATGTCCCTATTCTTCTTGTCAACTCATTTTCTCTAGGTCTTTAAACACCACATGAATTCAATGACACCCTTTCCACAAAGTCCTACTGAGATAGACACAAAATAGCAATTATCTTGAACATCCGACCACTGACTACCAAGTTACCATTCTGCTTAATCAGATGTGGAAATATTTCTCTTTTCCACTTCTTTTTTGACTACACACCCTTGTTTGGTATCTACTTAACTTTTTGTCACCGTAACAAAATACCCAGATCAATAATGTAGAAAGAGAAAGTTGATTTTGGTCCACACTTTTCAAGATGCCAGTCCAAGGTCAGGAAGACCTTTCATTTGGGGCAGCTGTGGTTGTGCTTGATAGCAATGCCAGGGAGACCACGGTAGTGCAAACTTCACTTCATGGCCAGGATGTAAGAGGAGAGAAAGAGCAAAGGGCCCCGAGCCTCTGACAGGCTCACGCTCCGGGGACGTGAGGCCGCTGACTGGGCTTCTCCTCCTAGTTCCATCACCTCCCAGTGATGACCCTGGGGATCAGGCCTTTAATATATGGGCTTTGGGGCGCGTTCAAGATCCAAAAAAATGCTTGAAATTATCCTGAGCCTGTCTTGATGCACACATCTGATTGGTGCCCTTCTTTGCTTTATTTCTGTGTCACTGTCTGCATTTGGCCACTGTGGTTATTTAGTTACCTCCTCCGTGTTGGGACAAGACACTCAGCACCCACAAGTTAAAGGAGAGGTTTATTTCGCCTCATGGTTTCTAAGAGGATTCAGTCCACAGTCCGCGGTTGGAAGGCTGGGATGCCAGGGGAGGAGGCGGAGAGCAGAGAGGAGCTCGGGACGGAGCTCCGGTTCTGGGGACTTGGTCAGTGGTGGAATGGATCCTCTGTATGTGCAAGTTGCTTAGTTTGATTCACAGCGCTGAAAAAAAGAGAAAAGAAACAGAAAGGGAAATGTCAGGACAAAAACAGTTGGCGGATTACCTGTATTTAGAATCAGGCACGCAATACAATCTTTTTATAACGAAGGAACCGGAGTGTCCAAAGTCTTAGTTTTGTGTAAAACCCTTGGGCTTCTTTAGCTAGCAAGGAAAATGGCCGAGGCAACATTCTGAAGGCTGGGGTGTAGCTCAGCAGGAGAACTCTTACACAGCTAGCGCCAGGGCTTGGATTTGACCCCCTGCGCTGCCAAACGGACAGATAGGTAAATAAGCACTATAAATATGCTCTTTTTATACTCTGCATGCCAAAATAGTAACTTTTCAGCGATGGACCCGTTAGGAATAAATTTAGCTGCAAACAGCGGAAGGACTGACCAGCGGTGGCGCCTCGGCTCAGAACGCGTTCAGGGAGAAGCCGCCCGACCACAGAGCAGCTACTCCGCGCCGCGCCGGCCGGCCGGACTGAGGGCTGCCTCCCGCCGCCCTCCCTGCGTCCGGACTGCACTGGCTCTCATCTGCACACTTCTCGCCGTTCCGGTTCATGTCCCCGGGAAGATGGGGGAGAGCACAGGGACACAGGGGAGAGAAGAGATCTCTGGCACTAACATTTTGCCACTTCATTCTGAAAGGGAGGCCTCTGCCCCTCGCACCTGACCGCGGCTAGCTCTTCATGCACAGAGATGGACGGTGCAGCTTTCACAGCTTCCTGACAGGACAAGGCACAGAGATGAGAGAGGGCTGGAGACGGGGCTCGGCGGGAGAGTGGGCTCAGCACGTGCAAGGGCCTGGGGGAGAGAGAGAGGAGGCGAGAGTGGAAATTGCCAGTCAAGGATTTCAGATTTAAGAATAAATCTAGACCACATTATTACATCTGCATATTTCCTGAGATTCTGTGAGCAATGCATCTTAAGCTAATTTACTTCTGCAGATGTTGACTTCTATTTACATAATTCTTAGAATGATCTCATTTCAAAACTTTCCATTATGTAATATGTGAACAGCAATATCTGTCCTTTATTATTTTCAACCGGGTGTGTGTACTGGGATTAAGGCAGGCCATGCTTGCGCTAAATACACACTATCAGGGAGCGGCACTCTGGTGATCTTCAGCGCCCGTGTCAGTGAGACGGTCTATTTTATGAGTGAACCAGGAAAATGACTGAAACTATTTCCAGATGCAAATTCAGGTAATAGATAATAAAATATATTTTAAGCCACATTTTTTTTCAGTACCAGGGATTGAATTTAGGACCTTGAACTTACAGTAAGTCACTATAAGCATCACTGAGCTACATCCCAGCAAAGCCACATCATTATTATTATATATTCTTTAAGTTTTTTCAGACAGGGTCTTGCTTTGTAATTCAGGCTGGTCCTGAACTCAGCCTCCAACTCAGTAATCCTCCTGCCTCTGCTTCCCGAGTGCTGGGCTTACACGCGTGAGCCATCACGCTTGGCATTGTGGTTGTGGTATTGATTGTTAGTGGTGAGTCTCCACACTCGGCACTGTTGTATGTGGTTACCGGGGCATCGAACTCGAACCCGGGTCCTTGCGCTTGCAAGGCAGGCTCCGGAACCACTGAGCTAAATCCCCAGCCCAAGCCACATTATTTTTTTAAAAAATTAGGCACTGAAATTTTCCAGTGGTGACAAGAACTTCTTTGGTTGGCAAGCAACAGTACCAAATATAATTTTACCTATCTTCCCACATTTTTACATTACATAAATTAGAATTGGTGCAGCTGAGTCTTAAACTGGAGTCTTTTTCACTGAAAAGTGCTCCGTCTCCATCTGGTGGACGATTTCAGCTTTGCAGCCTCAGCCCCGCGGTGCTTGTAGCTGACGGCCAGGCCCCTCCCGGGGTGTTCAGTCAGCAGGGCAGGGAGAGGCTGCAGGCAGTTTTGGTTTTGTTTTCTAATCTGCCAATTATAATATTTAGACTGTGACAGAAGAAACTTTAAATCGGCCATAGATAGTAACCAGTCCTCCTCCAATGACTGCCATAAAGTTAAAAGAGTGATCTACAGAGGTGAATTATATTAATCTTCCAAACACCCTTTTATACCTCCCAGAGTAGAAATCGTCAGCCTTACATAACAAAGCTAAATCTAAAACTTCCGGTGTGACCTTCGCTGTACGGAGGAGTGACGCGCTGAGTGAAGAGATGCTTGACAGTGGGTTGTGACTGCGCGTTCACAGACACCTCCGCCCCGCGGTCCTCCTTGGTCTCTGGACAGCTGTTGCGGTCTCCTGCTTCCTCCCAGGGAAGTCGGTGCTCGCGCAGGAGCCCAGAGCCCTGGTGACCTGCAGGGGCTGCTCACGCTCAGACCCTGCTTTTTCCATCTGCTCTTGTTTCATTAAAACATTTTCTGAGATCTCTCTCTCTTTTTGGGGGCGACAGGGTCTCGCTTTGTAGTTCAGGCTGGTCTGAACTCACCGTGTCCCAGCAATCCTTCTGCCTCTGCCTCCCGAGTGCTACGATTACAAATGTGAGCCACCACGGCTGGCCACATTTTCTTTCTTTTTTTGTACTGTAAATTGACTGCAGGATCCTATGCACTCTACTGCCGAATTACATTCCAGCTCTTTTGAAAATATTTTTTTCAAAGTCAAGCATGGTGGTGCATGCCTGTAATTCCAGGACTTGGGAGGAGGATCACTGCTTTCGAGTCTACACAGTGAGTCTCAAAAACAAAACAGAAGAGGGAAAAAGAGTTCTCGTGATTATATCGTGAGCAGGGGAGCAGACTGAAGCAAGGTCTCTCATCCTCTCCGACCAGACCCGATCGCTTGTGTGAGAGGAGCCGGCAGCATTTCTGGAGGGCGGTGGCCCCACAAAGCACATTCCACCAGGCCCCATCTCTTTTTCTTTTTCTTTCTTTCTTTATTTTTATTTTATTTTTATTTTTTTTTGAGATAAGGTCTCACTTTATAGTTCAGGCTGGCCTTGACCTTACTGTGTTGTACAGGCGAGCCTGGAACTCACAGCAATCCTCTTGCCTTTGCCTCCCAACTATTGAGATTTCTGGTTTGAGCTACCACGCCTAGCACTGTGATATGTGGTAACAGGGAATCAAATTTGGGACCTTGGGGGCCATGGATTTAGCTCAGTGGTTCCGACGCCTGTCTTGCAAGTGCAAGGGACCGGGTTTGATCCCAGGTAACCACATACAGTAATGGGCATGGAGACTCACCCCAGCAGCAATCAGTACCACATAGCACAGTGCTGGGCATGGTGGCTCGTGCCTGTAATCCCAGCACTTGGGAGGCAGAGGCAGGAGGATTGCGGTGAGTTCAAGGCTGACTCAGGACCAGCCTGAACTACAAAAGTGAGACCCTATCTCAAGAAAAAAACAAAACAAAAAAACTTGGGATCTTGCACTTGCCAGGCAGATGCTGGAACCACTGAGCTAAATCTCCGACCTCTGCTGGTTGTTTCCTTTGCTGTACAGAATTTTTAATTCATTATGATCCCATTTGTTGATTCTTGGTACTATTTCTTGTGCAGTTGGTGTTATGTTCAGAAAGTCCTTGCTTGTCTATGCTTATGTTTTCAAGAGAATTACCTATTATATCTTCCAGCAGATTGTTTCTGTTTTAACATTTAGGTCTCTGATCCATTTGGATTTTAGTTTACTACCTGGTGAGATTTATGGATCTATGTTCAATCTTTTGCATGTGGATAGCCAATTTTCTAAGCACTTTTTCTTTTTCTTTTTTCCCAGTATCAGAGATAGAACTCAGGATATTGTGCTTGCAAGGAGGCACAAGGACTCTGGCTAAATCTCTCACCCTTTAAATAATTTTTCTTTTTTTCCTAGGCACCATTTATTAAAGAGACCATTTTTCCTTCAAAATATTTTTTTGGCCTTGTTGTCAAAGATTAAACAGCTCACTGCCTCAGGTTGTCTGAGTCCTCTGTTCGGTTCCATTGATCCACATGTCTGTTTTTGTGCTGCTACCATACTGTTTTCATCCCTGAACTGTGGGAGTAAAACTTAGGTCCAGGACTGTGATGCCTTCGGCTCTGCTTCTTACTCGGTATTGCTTTGGTACCCTGCTGGTTCCCTATGAATTGTAGGATTGTTTTCTTTAGTGTTGTAAAGAGTGTTCTTATTTTAATTGGGATTGCATTAAACTTGTAATAACAGTTTTGGAAATGTGGCCTTTTTGAGTATACTCGTTCTCCCTGTCCAGGATATCTTTCCATCTTCAATCTCCAGAGTACTGTAGTTTTACTTCCTTTGTTAGGTTAATTTAATTTTACTTGTTAATTTACTTGTTAATTTAATTTTACTTGCTAATGTGAATAGTGTTTTCCTGTGTTTCCGGATGAGCACATTCCTGGGGTACAGGAGCATTACTGATTTTTGTGTACTGTTGTTTCTTGAGACAAAGTCTATCATTATGTTGTCCAACTTTGCCCTAAGCTCACTATGCGCCCAGGCAGGCCTCGCGTTCCCGGGGATCCTCCTGCTTCTGCTTCCCTGCTGCTCATACTATAGGGATGTGCTACCACTCCTAGCTTTGTATGTTGATTTTTTTAAAGATAGGGTCTCACTTTGTAGGTTGGGCTGGCCCTGAACTCACTAGGCGAGCCTCAAACTCACAGCAGTCCTCCTGCCTCTGTTTCCCGAGTGCTGGGATTACAGGTGTGAGCCTCCACTGCTGGCACTGTGGTGTGTGGTACTGGGGATAGAATTTGGGACCTTGCACTTGCCAGGCAGATGCCAGAACCACTGAGCTAAATCCTTGGCTCTGTATGTTGATTTTTTTATCCTGCCATAATACTAAGTATGGTTATTAATTTTAGTCTTTTGGCAGAAATATTTTGGGTCTTCAATGAGGAGGATCATGTCAACTACAAATAATGAAATTTAACTTTTTTCCTTTTTTCCTCCTCTTGACTGATTTCCCAGATAAAGTTTTGTTTATTCTATTGAATATGAGTATGATAGTGGGCATCTTTTTCTTTTCTTTCTTTTTTTTTGAGACAGGGTCTCACTTTGTAGTTCAGGTTGGTCCTGAGCTCAGCCTCCAGCTCACATCACAGCAATCCTCCTGCCTCTGCCTCCCGAGTGCTGGGATTACAGGCATGAGCCACCATGCCTGGCACTGTGGTATGTGGTACTGGTTGCTGCTGGGCGTGAGTCTCCACGCCCAGTATTGTATGTGGTTACCAGGGGATCGAACCCAGGCCCTTGCGCTTGCAAGACAGGTGCCGGAACCACTGAGCTAAATCCCTGGCCCTGGGCATCTTTTTCTTGTTACCAATTTTATAGAGAAAGCTGTTTTCTGCTTGAAATAAATTTTAAAATAATCATCTAAGGATGAGGAGAATCCAAAAATAAATGATGCACAGAAGCTATGTTTTTGCATTTAGATCGCTTAACAATTTAACCAGGCTGAGTCCATACCATGAAGCTTTGAAACTGCAAAGGACTGTAATACTGTAACACTGTAATACTGACTGTGCCCAAAGCAGGTTCAGAGTTCACCCCACAATTGGCTCATTTTGAAAAGTGAGTCTGGCTGAAGCTCCACGCTGAGGTTGAGGAACTCGCACCCAAATTCTGTCCCCACAGCTAAAACCTTCTCACTAGGAGGACAGTGTCCTAACTATAACCGTATACTATATCTATTCTGTTCTTAATTTGAGAATGCTTTGATTTGTCCATTATGAGCCTTTTGGACATGAATTTTCATAGAAACTGCATGTAGGTGGCCTTTACCCCAACAGATTGCCAGTAATAGCTGGTGCCTGCGACTGGCCAGCGCCTTGTCAGTGGCTTGGGCACTGGCCGTCTCGGAACCTGCTCTCTCTCTCGGTTCTGTCTCACTGTTTCTCCCTCTCAGGCTTGTGCCATGTACTGGGCAGGGCCTGCTGGAATCGGACTGGAGGGGTCTCTAGCAGGTGGTGTCCCACATGGGGGCCGAGTCCAAATGAAATCTTTATCAGTGAGTTTTTAAAAGTTGGCCTCCAGCTGGGACAGATATTAGTTAATCTTGCGTAGATCCAATGAGTCAAAGCAGGGTCTTCGCTGAGCTCTCGGAGTTTGGGTTCCTTGGACTGAAGCAGATACTCTCGTTTAAGCTGGGCTCTTATGACTACAAGCTTGGTTCCGCCCGCCAGGTTTCTGGAGATGCTCTGGCTTTGACTGGGTCGAGGGTAGGGGAGAGAGGACAGGCGTGACCTGGGCAAGTTTTTCCTTCCTATCTTTCTCTGTTTTGAAAACATCAATACCTTAGAGGCAAAGGTCTGAAATGCAAAACAAAGCCAAAGAAACTGCAACTGCTCTTTACTAGACATAAGGAGATTTTTGAAAGAGAACTCAAGTTACAAAGTTTAGTTAATTAATAAATGTATTTTTGTTTTGATTTGAGTTGATCTTTAATTGGTGTGCTTAAAGTATTTCTTTTTTTTAAAATTTTTTAAAATTATCTTTATTGGTACATTAAATATACACATCATGATTGCACTCCATAATGGGGATTTGTACCAGTATAAGACACAACTTAATTCTCATTTTTTCCCATAGCCCCACCCACCCTACCACCCCCCCATATATATAAAATTTGTTTCCTTACTTTTTTGTTACAATCTCAACATTGTCCCCTTTCATCTT